>PVHY01012553.1:0-44137 GCA_004024945.1 Uropsilus gracilis | reverse complement strand
TGAACAAATAGGCATTCTTTGGGATAGAGCAGGAGAGTGTTTGTCAAATATATGATAGAACTTGTGTAGAGAATGTTAGCTATGGTTATTTAAATAGTAACAATGAATTATCTTAAAGTTATCATTTAAACTGACTTACTTTTAATTACCACCAGACTTTCTGATTTCATGCTTTCAGATTTGTATGCCTAACGCAGAATCATTTAGGAGTAAGAAATTAGAAGAGGGGGAGCATAGTTTCTAGAAATGACCTAATTGTAGTATTTCTAATATGGATTTTACATATATAACCTGACTTGTTTTTCAGTGGTGATATTTTTAAAAATCATAACTATCGTTTTAATTTTGTAAAAAGATAGATAAGCTACCCATGCTTGGTTAGCAACAGTCCACATCCTGACCAACACAAATTACAGTGTTCTAAAACTAAAAAAATTAATGTTATTGATATTTTTAAGATAATAAATCATAAACTTTTCCAATGCTTCAGTAACATGTTTACTGAGGTTTATATAAAAATTCCCCTCTCTGTCATAAACGTCAGAATTTTGCCTGAATTAACTGTGAACTATGTGATCAATCATTAGGATCTTTTTGCTCCCAGTGGCAGAAATTCAAATGGAAATATCTTAGACAATAAGGAAACTTTTTGGAAAACTGCTTTTTTTGAACACAGCAAGAATAGAGAAGCCTCAAAGTGGACTAAACAATCGATTTTCCCCTAGAGACCCTCTTTCTTGCTTGCCTATTTACCTTGTTTTTTCTCAGTGTCCACACATCTTTTCTTACAGCAAAATGACTAGCTCTACATTATAGAGAATATGGCTGCCAGTGGTACTTAACTCTTACTTCTTATAGCCCAGATGATGCTAAACTTCAAAGACTGCACCTTTTTCAGTCTTATGTGAAAATTATGGCTACGGATTCCAGTTCGTCTGAGTAAAAATTCTAACAATGAGCCAATCAGTTGCATCCATGACCAAAATCTCACATTCTATTGAAATAGTCCCTGTGGAACCAAGTAACATATGAGATCCATGCCCATACAAAGGGATTTATGATCCAGGGAGAAACTACAATTAAAATCCATTATACTCGCTTCCAGTCAAATCTGATAAAAGTTTTCATGACTTCAAATGAGACACATTTTAGAGAAATGCCAAAAGCATGTATAAAAATTTAAGCATAAATAATTGGACACTTAATAGAATAAGCTTCAATTATCTAGAAATTTTTTTATTTGAGATATTACATGGTTTAATAACATAAACCAAATATATTTTAGTCAAAACTTTTTTCAAATGGTGTCAGCACTCTTAAATTACTAAAGTGATCAAGTAGTCAAGAAAAGCAAAACCCTTTCAACAGGGGTTGAGATCCTGGAGGAAACAACATCATGATAAAACAAATTTCTCTCAGAACAACTACAACAGTTCCATCTTCTTTCTCAGTTATTCTGTAAGTTTAGTTTGTGAACTGAGGCTGAAGTGGGTAATATTGATCTTACAGAAACGAAAGTTAAAATTTGGTGCGATCAATACATAGAAATGTATGCTAATCGTTAGAGGAAGCTTAAAAATGTATGATCCAAGGACACAACTATAGAGCTACAGTTCCTAAGCAGACACTATTTCTGTGAAAACTCAAGACACTAAGACAAAGTTTACATCAAAGAAAAAATGTCAAATATGAAACCCAAGGGCTAAAAGAGGATCTTGGACAGATTTCTAAAAACACATAGCAAATAGATGGCACTAAAGGCTGATACTCTCTTTCAGACATACGCTGCTCTACACAAACATGGACAATGTAATCAGTCCCTTCTACACATTAAGGAAGATTTTTTACAGATGAAAGAGAATCTGCAGACATGAAGCTGTGACTAGAAAATTTGATTCATGTGGTTGTATTTTTAGATTTGTCAAAGATTGGCCTCTATTTGCTATTTTGTTCCTAACAAGAGTTTAATGTAATTATTCTATATTTGGCATTGATATAGTTCATGAAATTGTGCTATATATTATACTTCATCTGTTATTTCCTGAAGGTCAAATAATCCTTTATTAGTTGCAAAAGTATCCCTTCTTTCTAATCTATGCAAATGGCACAAGCAACATTCAGCATTATTTGTGCAGGATTCTGTTTAAATAACCTAAAATCTTTATATTCATGATAAGAATGTTTGGTGGGAATTTATAGAGATGAAATGTTCTATTTTGTTACCTTCAAAATATCTAAAGGGTGAAGAGATCATGAACATGTGGGGAAACTCTCACCACTGGAATCCAAACAGGAAGATATCTTATTTTTTCATTACTATGTGGGAAAATGTCTAGTGTGGAAAAATAGTGATTTCTTCCTATTTGCCATAGGCACAACCTGGCTGTTTTCACAGGCATATGATTATTATTTCATAGATAAGTACGTAAGTGTATCAACACATATACCTGTGTAGGTAACATGGTAACCAACAAAGAACAACTCCAGTGAAAAATCATGACCATATTTTATGCTTTCACTAAACCTATTATTGCAATTCAGTTGACAATCATATTACTGTGTGATATTCAAATGTCAAATGCATATCTCATTTTCAACTAAGACCATTACATCATTTCTTGTCAAATGCACTGAAACTTGTCTGTCTAGCTCTGATTAGATAAAGGACCTCATGCTGGTGTTAGCAAATCCAACCCTAGGGATTGATTCCCAAGCTGGGGGAAATGGCAATGTTATTATTGATGATGGTGCCAAAGCTAACAGGTTTCACATGTCCTTCATGAACATATGGCTATAGCCCAGCAGTGACACTATTAAGAGCCATTTGTTCAAATGTCCTGGAATCATTGCTGAAAAAAAGGTGAAAAACCCATAAATTTTAAATACCACCAGTATGGAAGTATGTTCAACTCATTGTAGATTGTTTGGTTCACTGCACTTACTGGAATCATGAAAAATAACCCATTATGCATGTGTAGGAATTCATCTCATGAGAGAGACCATATAACATGTACATTGGAATCCTAGTCTGGAGTTTAAGTCTGGGTTCTGTGAAGTTCTATCTGTGACTGACAATATTCTTAATTTTTCTAAACCTCGACTTTTGGACACAATCAATTATTGTGAAAACTGAATGAAATCTTATATGGCTGATAAATAGTAGCTCTTTCTCTTAAGTTATTTAACCTTTTCTCAACTTCATGAAATGATATAAGAAAATATATGACTTTGTTCTATATAAGCAAAAACTATATGATATAAAAACATATATAAAGTAATAACCTTTATAGTCTTGCTCTAGATCAAGAATCAGCGGCAGGGGAAGTGTTTTGTTCAGGGTCCCATGGCTAATAAGGGTGAAAGGTCATCAAGCTCAGGTCTCCTGATCTGAAATTTGGTGTTAAGTGTCTGTGGAGGAAAAGAAGCTCTGTGAAGTAGACTGTAATTAAGGTACTCCTGTACTTGCAGAGGCAAAGCGAATTGGTCCAATTACCTCAATAATTCAAGTCCAAAAGTATCAAAACACTTTTATGTAGTATGTCTGAATATTTCAGGCCAAATATCTGAATAATTGCCCAATTATTCATATCATTTTGAATATACTTATAAATCTGGTCTTTTGTGGGGGAGGGTATAGGAGTAGGCTCTGAATCATGTCTCCCTCCGATATTTCCAACATAAATACAGAGTATTATTTTTCATTTTCCCCTTCTAATTTGTTTCACAATCCAGTGGCTTTTTATTAAATTGAAGTCTGTGGATAAATTGGAAAATCTTTACTGAAATACAGTACTTCCAACTGTAATTTTGGTTTGAATTAGGCTGCTTACAAGCACAACTTCATACAAGAGTGACAAGCCATGGCCTTCCTTGTAATGTGGGGGAGTGGATAGGGGAAAGAGCATAATTGGAAATCCTTTCAACTTAGTATTCTAAGCACAAATTAAATTCTAATCATGGAGAAAAGTGTTTCAACCTTATTAAAAGAGGTTATATTCAAATCAGTCCAAGTCAGTTCTCATATCAAGAGTGAGTCAAAATTACAGTTATTTGAATCTAAAGAAACCTACCCCCTCTCTTTTTCCCAAACTTAGCAAACTATACATTCACTTCAAAGTTGAATTGAATTCTTTTGATTATATTTCTTTAGCTATAGTCCTTAGTTAAGCACAATGTCAGCATTAAAATAGAAACTGGTCATATTTAGAAAACAACCAGTAAATTTTTTTAACTATAGAAATACACATCAGTTAAAAGAAATTGTCTATAGTAAAAAAAAATCTGTCTACTGTCATTATGGTTTATAATACAGTGTTTAAAGAGACTGTGGGAATAACATTACCCCAGATTGACAGGCCTATTATACTTTGAACGGGTACTACTCAGAAAGTGGGAAAGTGTCTTTGTTCGCCATCATGTCTGTTGTACAGTGATCACTACAGATAAGGAAGGAAGAGGTTCAGACAAAATGTAAGGGTCTATTTGAAAGACTGTGCTCAGCATAATGGTATAACCATCAGTTCCTCAGCATTAGGCTGCCTGCCTTAGCTTACTGTTGCTAACAAGTCTCTACCCATATGGCCAACATTTTTTCCTTTAAAATCCATACAACCTGAAGGACAATGATAGGTGCCCAGCGCTGTGTCACCCAACTGTGCACACAAGCAGGGGGACAGTGTCATACCCTAATTTTTCTAAGTCCTATTTTTGGAATTTTTAGTCTAAAGATTTAATAGTCTTCTGCACTATGCTGCTCCGTGTGTCTGACTGTGTGTGAAGTGGACAAGGTGGGATTGAGTCATAGAGACAAGATCATGCTGACATGCCCACGCAGAGCTGAGTCTTTACTGAAAGGACGAGAAAGGAAAGCTGTAGAGCAGAAGAGATAATGATAGAACAGGAAGTGATTAGAATATGGCCCCACTTCCAAGTAGGAAAGATGTTCACTTTTATTATATTTTTATTTATTTATTTTGAGACTAGGTCTCACTATGTTGCCTGAGATAGTCTCGAACCAGCAAATTCAAGGCCTGTTGCTTCCTGGTGCTTGGACTACAAGCAAGTGCTACCACACCTGGCCAGATGCCCACTTTTAAACTTCTTTGCACTAAGAACAATCTGTGACCAATCTTTTTTCTCATCTTAACTAGAAGGGTCACATGATGAATCTCATAAGAGAAAGAGAAAAATGTTAGAAGAAAAACCCTTTTGCCAAATATTCATTGTTAGATGCTGATTAGAAAGGGATTTTAATAGATGAGTTTTCTGTATTTATTCTATTTTGGCTCCAAGATTCTACTCTTAAGAATTGTTCTCACGGAAGTAATTATAAATTCTCAAAGGATTTTAGTCTGTATAATTCGTTCAACAAAAATAACAACAGGAAAGTTGCTAGATGTGTGTACGTACAACGCTATAAATTCAGTCATTAAAATGCTGCTGTTAGAGTGTTTGATTGTCCTGAGGACTCTGAGCTTATGAGGGAGGGGAAGGAGAAAGGCAGCCAAGAGTACACAGGGATTGTGGGGGGCGGGAGGGAGGGAGGAAGAAAAGCATTTCACAGTGAAATGGGATGATAGATATCAAGTACTTTTCGTTTTAAAACAACAAAATTCTTAGATATTGAAAAAGAAGAAATGTAAGGAGAAATATTTGGTAAGCTTTAAATAGAAAAAGAAAACAATAAAGAGCATTGCAATTTCGTCTGCACATATTTAGCTCTCACTGTGGGCTAGAAGCCGCTCAGACACTGACGTATGATGGCATCTGCCCTCATGGACACCACATTCTAGCAGTAAGATGAAAGTGGCGATAGTTATCTATTTGTCCTTACGACATGTGCTCATAGGTTAGCTGAAAAAAAAAAAAAAGGCTGATGTGTCACTGTGATTCTGATTTATTAAATATGTACAGAAGGTCCCTGGATATAGCAATTTATTCAACTTCACTTAGTTATAAAAAATAATCATTGGTTCCTCGTTGGAGTCACTGTCTTTATGAAGTGTGATAATTCTCCTGTGTCTAAGCAGGTTTTCTCTGGAGACTCAAGTCTCCTCCGGCTTCCCAAAAATGGCTCCATCGTCCCATTCCAAGTGAGTGTGACTGTGGGTGTAGCTGCGTTCTTCCTGTCTTTGGCTGTTTCCTTCTTTGCAACCTGAAGTGCCGAGATAGTCTCCTTTCACCTCCTGCCAGGGGAATAAATGTTGAAAATAAGTACAATTTTTTAAAAAAGACAATTGTCTAATACACAATAATTTTACAAATATATACTAAAGGACCCAATTCATTTTTATCAATTCACATAAGATATAGTTGTCTTCTTACGGGTTGTTTCCAAGAACCTAGCCAGCTTCATTCTGCATGAGCTGTGGTATATATGTGTCCTAAGCTGTCCAGGCAACAATGTTAGTTATCTGAATGGTAGGATTAAATATGATGGAAAATTTCTTCTGTTTTCCTAAATTATTAGCAATAAAATGTAATTTTTATAATCAAATGCCAGCAAAAAGTAACCCTTAATATTTTACTAAAATACACTTTTAGAGGTTTTCTACTTCTTATGTCCCCTTTTTAAATTATTCATGTAAAAAGGAAACCAACTGGAGAAGGGAAACCAAAAATTTAATGATGTCTGTCCAATAGGTTAAAATTACCTACTATGTTCCCCATCTGCCTTTGCGTATTATTTCTACATTAAGAAAGTCCAGGTTTTCCTCTGATGTGTCTCCTTCCCCTTCACAGAAAACATTGAACTGCTGATATTTTTGGCCACTAAATGTCGGGGGTTTTCCCTCTTACCAAGCCATTCGCTGTGAGACCAGCTGAATGTACTACAACTTAGTTCAACTGTGCCAACTACCTGGATAATGCCAACTACCTGGATAATGGTAACAGTTCAGTCCTCAAAAACTGCTCTCACATCCCCTCGCCTGCCAGGGAGAGTCCATGTGACCACGATGTCTCCAACCTATCAGCTAGAACTAGGAGATCCTGTGATCCTTCTTATTCGAGCAGCTCGAAGAACTTGGGCAACCCCAGTTTCTTAAAACACACTTAGACCTGCCAGTTTAATAAAGGGTGTGGCAAAGGGTCCAGATGCACAGCCAAGTGAAGAGGTACAAAGAGTGCAACCTGAGTCCCAAGGAATGTAGCTTGGGTCCCTGAGGAGTCAGGCTGTATCACCCTCCAGGCACTTGCATGTATTCATGGACCTAGAAGCTCTCTGATCCCCCATATTTTAGGATTTTTATAGAGGCATCCTCACTTAGACATGATCCATTACTAACTCAATCTCCAGGTTTTTAGAGAAGTTGAAAGGCAAACCTGAAAATCCCCGGCTTCTGAACAGAGCTTGGTCATTCTGGTGGGCAACTCCCATATAGAAGTCATCCAGATGCCTACCCACAGTCACCTTAACAGAAGATAAGATGCTTCTGTTGTACTTATCACTTACACTTTCACATGAGTTTCAGGTACTTTGGATCAGGAATAGGATGGGCGTGTGCAGAAATTAATATAATTATCTATTATCTTACACTCCACTATTAATTAAATGGTAGGGGATCATGAATCTGATACCATCCTCATTTATTTATGTATTTCTTTTCTTCAATTAAGAAAAACCACAAGCCCAAAATAAAGACTCCTCATTGGTTTACAAAGATAATAATCTCCTTAACTTTTATTTGCATGAACACAGCTCAGTGTTTTGATATGGAAAGAAGCTAGATAACATCTGGATATGCTGTTGCTGCTTTTCAGGGGATCTGTAGTTCTTTATCTCTCAGAATTCCTCCCAGTGACACATACAAAGAAAGCTTTGTGTCCCATTCCTGGCTTTTTGCTTTTTCTGTAGAAGCGATTGTTTTTTCTCCTTGTCATTTTTTTAATTAATGAATTTATTTATTTTTAACCGAGGTAATATTTCCTTGTCTTATGACTGTTAAGGAAGTCTTTTCCCCTCTTTTTTGGCGTTGTGATAGGTTAAGTGGTAGATATTTCTATTGACTCATTCCATCAATTAAGCGAAAATATTAAAAGACAAGTAACTTGAGAAGGAAACTCACATTTCTATAGCACTTTGCAGCAGATGTATCCTATTTACTGCTTTATTTTATTGCTTAATGACTGAATCTGAAGTAATTGCACCATTTGACAGATATTTATTTGTAAAATGTGATTCATTCAGTCAGACACTTTTAGAATGATTTTCATGCCAAGTGTTAAAATTGTGTAGACTTGAGTAGCTCTTTCAAAAGATGCAAACACGCATGTAAATTCCATGCATCAAGCACATCTACTTTCGGCTCTTTTTATTATAGAAATATCCCAGTTGACAGAGAGTGCGAGTGAACAGACGGCAGGGACTTCTGGACTTTAATCAACCGCAATCACTGGCAGAGTTCAGAATTAATTTCCTAACCATGAATCACCTGCAGACAATGAATCACGTTCTAGAGAATTTTGCCAAGCAAAACAAGCCGTCATGCCCTGCACAACTTTTGAGGACAGAGCCATGGAAACTCTTTTGACTAGCATAGTTGAAATAGTGAAAAGAAAAGAATACTAGCGAATGGGGGAACAAGCTATCAAACAGTGTCTGGTGGCTTTCAGCTTTACAAAGACAAGGTAATCAAGAGTTCAGCAAGAAAACACTCTCTGAAAAGGTTTACTCATTGGTTGAATTCTGTTTTTAAATTCTTGGTCATGAGAATCCAGGTAAAGCATTCTTTGTTAACATTTTTGACCATGGAATATTCTCACATTACAGCATATTAGAATAGTTCTTCTACCCATTCTATAACCAAAGTCTTAGGTGCTTAAACTTCAGTTTCTGGTTCAGACACTGTCCATAAAATAAGAACTCAACAATATACAGATAGTTCAGGGAAAGAAACACTTTTGGATTTTATAGTCACATTATTTGTAAATATTAGATTATTGGTGTGATTACCTCAATTGTCTGTTTTCTCATCCAGATTTACAAAAAACTATGCTATTTGTTTTAGTTTAGACATTTGCAAAAGCTGAGAGTTATTTTATTTGCAAGGTGTGTAAAAAACATATTTTGGCTTTTACATACTATTTTCAAAATAAGAACTATTTGCTTTAAAAGGAAATATTTTTACCTTTAAATCAATACCTTTTCACACAGTCTGTTTCAAACTACATCAACAAGCAAAATACATACAACTAAAAGGACTTTCACAACTCAGGATAGATGACATATACTGGTCCAAATTATGTCTGCCTGGTAAGGAAAATAAAAGATAATTATAGGAAATTCTTAACTAGGAAATATAGTGAAGCTGTGAGCACATTACTAGGCATCTATAAAAAAAAAACCTCAAAACAAAGTATAGGTAATATCAATATGATATATTGGTTTCAATTGTTTTTATTGAGTGATCATTACCATAAAGTAAATTCCCATTACAGAATCATCAAATTTTGGCTTTAAGGGGGAAAAAAGCAAGATTCATGTCAGATTGTACAGAAAGAAATATTTTTTCAGACTGGCAGTCAGTATTTTGTTTTAGAGCATGAAGACAGGCAAATTAGAAAATATCCAATCACTTTCACCAGGTGGATGTGATATTAGCCATTATTATTACTATTAGTGAAGCCAGACACAATTCCTGTCTTCGATTTTATGCTATCATCTGTTCTTCAAAGTGTTTTGTATTCAGAACTTTGAGTCACCCCCTCTCGCACCTGAGCTTTTAATTGCTCCTTCCAGAGATTCTGTTAGTCTGAGAACTTGGACAGACATGCTCAACCAAGACTAACCACTAACTCTCATCACCTTCATCTCACCTCCACCAAATCTTGCTTTACTGGGCAATGCCTTTAGGCACACATCCCCAAGATATAAATCTGGGTTAATAGTCTTTACCTGAAACTGTTTCTGATCTCACTGCTAAGTCTCGGCTGTAATTATTTGACACCAAACTCTTATTCTCTGAGTGATGTTTATTTATTTCCAATGCTTTAGTCTTTAGTCTCATTTATCAGACACTTAAATAATAGTGGGACAATACAATATCTTGTATTGTTCTAGACACTCAGTTAACTAATAAAAGATGTCTATTCTCAAAAAGCTTACTGTCATAACTCCTGATTTAGGTTCATTTTCTTGGTCAATTCTTTCATAGCTTCCTTTCCTTTCCTCGGCCTCAAGGCCAATAATTCTGAGATTTTTAATACCTTAACTTCTTTGTTCATCTACTTTCTTCATCATCACTAACAGAAGTTTTAGTCTAGAGGATTCCAAAGACCTCACACCTCATCAGTTCACATCAGTGGCTAAACACAGTTTAGGAAAAAAATCACATAATCAATCAGATTAGCATAGAACAAACCCCTATTTTTCACAATGGGGGTCCTGTCCTCACCACTTCCCAGAAATCCTTTCTTTCCTGGACCATTTTATATTTATTTCAAGCAAGTAATAATATTGGCATTCAGGGAAAGCAATTCTACATAGACCCAAAATCAATTCTACGATTCGTGTTATAGTTAGCAGATGATGCAATTATTCTCAGTGAAGAACATCTGAAAGCCTCCTTCTTTGACTAATCAGAGCTCTGAGTCTGAGACAAACAGAAAACATTGTAAGCTTTGGTAGGGGTGAAGTGACTGATTTGGTTTATCTTTATGTTAAACATTTTATTGACTCTAACTTTAAAATTCAACTCATATTCAGCAGAAAGAGATAAAGTAGGAAACTTTCCAATCTTATACATAGATGATATATAGATATAGATATAGATATAGATATAGATATAGATATAGATATAGATATAGATATAGATATAGATATAGATATAGATATAGATATAGATATAGATATAGATATAGATATAGATATAGATATAGATATTGATATAGATAGATATATATCGATATATCTATATATAGATATAATTTGTCTCGACTGCTTGACCAGTAGCTGTAGGACAAAATGAGGTTAAGTGTATGCTGCAACTCTGTGCCTTGATTTTCTATAAAATATTCATAGTAGAACCAATTTAGTAGGGTTCTCATGAAGATTGAATGGAAGAGTATGTATAGTGTTTATAACCAGGTAAGACCTCACATTATAGACCCCTAATTATGACTCAGATTAGTTGCTGAGCTCATTTCCACAATTATTCTAGCTCCAGCTATCTTCTTCATGTCACATAAAATTCCTTACAATGCTACTTGTGTTAATGTCCTCAGTTCTCTGCCATCTTGTCACATCATCTCTCGCTAATGCTGTCCCATGGCCCTCCTTGACACTGTCATCAAATCCTTTCCCTTGCTTCTTACTTCATTTGTTCTATTGACACCATTTGATAGTCACGAAACTATCTTCTTTCTGAAAACTCTTTCCCAGCTTATAAGAAAAGCACATCTCTTGATTTCTTTCTCTATTTCCAGGGGTATTATCTACCCTCTTTCTCGGGATTTTTGTCAGCCTGCTTTTTCTATTCTGGTATTCTCTAGGCCACTCTCTCGGAGTCAAGGCACATGGTCCAGGATCCATTAGCCAATCAGAGACACAGCTTCTTTCCTCCTGCTGTTCTGCTTCCTCAATCACCCGTATCATAACTGTCCACTGACTGACCTGAGGGAGAGAAAAATATATAAAGATATTCAGGCTCTAAGAGTGGGACTCTTTTAAATGACTTGGACATTGCACAGATGTTTACAACATCCACTTACATTCCAATAGTGAGCATGGACAAGCGGTCATGTCCCGACACAGAGAGCCAGGAACCGTGCACTTTAGCTGGAACATCCTCAAGGAGAATGCCCATACAGTGGATTAGCATGGGTAATTAGCTGTTTTATCACAATATCTACAAGCTGATTGCTAGAAATTCTGTAACTTCAACCCTGTCTCATTCCTTAGCTTCATACTTCATCTTACTGCTCACTGGAAAGTTCCACTCAACATCCCATTTCTACCATAAATACAGTGTGCTCCAAAAGTGACATAATCTTCTATATCCCATGATTCCCATATTTCCTTTCACCAGAAGCAAACGTGTTTCCTATCACATCTGTAGAAACACCAAAATTTTCCCCAAAAGAGATAATTGTTCATCAATCTTTATTCCTCAGTCTTTCTCTTATCACCTCCACACAAAATTCAATCTAATGTAATTCCTTAGTGAAAAGTCATTCTAAAAATTTCTTGAGTTCTCACAATATTGTTATTTTTCTACCTTGATTATGTCTCCAGTATTTTTGCTATTCTGCTAGGTTTATAAATACTCATTTTCTAAATGGATTTGATTCCTTAATTGGGGCAAGAGTTCAGCTATCAAAAGACATTATGGTATGTGAATCTATTTGGAATTAAGACTAGCAAAAGCTTAGAGAATGGGAGATTTATCTAAAATTTTCTAATTTTCTCACTCCTCACTTGAAACGTGATAAGCTCTACTACAAGTAATGTGGATAGCAATGGATTGTTATATTGTCCACTTTGAAGTCCAAATGATTCTGCTAATACAAATCTGACTGTATCACATATTTAATTTCTCAGTGGCTTTCCACTGTCCTTAGAAAATAATGCATATTAACAACTTAGAACTCCTGCATTTTTTTATTACTACTCAATCTTGCTGCTCCTCACATTGAACTTTTGACTACAGCAATACATAATAACTTCTGGTTACTTGCACCATATTCCCCTTTTGTTGATGCCTTTGCACATAGCATGCCATTTGACTGGAATTCTTTTCCTTAACCCCTGACCACTTTGATTAATTCATAGTCACCCCCTAGGCAATGGGTAATTATCATGTCATTCAGGATGTCATGGGACCCTCACTTGTACATGAAATTAGTTGCTTTCTGTTATTTGCCTACCTAGCACCTAGTCTATCTCCTCTATTGCACTTACAAAGCTTCCTTTTAATTGTTTTCTATTGCCTATTTCCACATTAAGAATGAAAACTCATAATGAAAGAGGCTTTTCTGATCACTGTTATAACTGCAGAACTTAGAGTTTATATTGTAGTAGATGCTCAATAAATATCATTAACCAAAATGAGTATGTTAACCATATGAGTATGTTTGAATACTCATTTTGTTTAATACTCATTTTGATATCTGAATAGCTTAGAATAAGAATAAAAGTACTATACAAGTATTGGTGGTCATTAAGAGTTCTTGAAAAGATTATGATTAGGAGGAATAATGCTATTTCTTTGCTTAAGAAAATAACACGATGACATTTTGAGAGCTATGAGCTGAAAATGACACATTTAGCCTATCTAACCTCCGGTTTCCACTTCCTCACTAACGTTCTCTTACACAGCCCAAATGTAGAGGATTCTTGCTAGCCCTTCACTCTGGTGCTTTGGGTCCCATTAGGTGAGAGACATGAGGTGATGAGCACAGAAACTTAAACCCTTCAGCCAGTCTGACCATGCCTTTTGCATTAAACCTCTCTCCTGGGAAACAGAAAACAGTGCTTAGCCATGGTGCAATCAATTCTGAAAGGTGTCACCTATGCTTATGAACGTTTGTTTTTAAATTAAAGATGATCCAATTTCATCTCCATGATAACATAACTTTAAATATTTTTCATTATGATTCTTTTTTGAGTCGGAAGAAAAGGAGGGAATCTCTACCAGACTTGACAATGACAGTTGGTTATGCATGTAACAGCCTATCTACTTATTTGGTTTTAACAATGGAAATAAGCATAGTTTCTCTTTCAGGTAAATAAGTACACATTTACACAGAAAAGTATATGATATGAGCTATAGCATATGCGAATTATCAGATATGAGCTACACTAAGCAAGCTAATTTTAACACTGCCAAATTAAAAGTCAATTCAGTACTATACCAAAATCAACAAAGATGTAAAAAGACAAATACATACATACATATGTAATAAATAGAGAAATTATTTTTTAAAAGTCAGTTCACTAGTCTATGGAAAAATCGGAGAACTGAGTAAACAAGGACAGAGTTGCCAGAAGGGAAAGATGACGTTGTCCTTGTGAAAGTCTGTGTGTCCCATATGTGTTTAAGCTCACAAGGTAGAGCAGAGCAGCAATTCCTCCGGGGGCTTCCAGTACATGCACAGTCCAAGGGAGTGCTTATAAAGAGGGCTACCGTGCTGCCTCATGCAGCTCATTGCAGGCTGTCATGGAGTGTTTGCAAGGACATTTAAGGCATAAGTGCTTATGCACCAGTAGCATCTTAGTCTTTATATTTTATTGTTAAAGTTAGTCACACTGTTAGATTTCAACCATAATATTTAGTCCAATGTTCAACCAGAACTTAAAACCACAACAGGAACTTTATGTTTTAGGCCTGCGTGCTTATGGTGGTTGAAAATTTATATTCAAAGATTGTCTCTTCAAGGTGATGGGAGAGCCTCAGAGTAGAGACAATATGAAATATATACATGCACTCACTATATATGTGCAATCAATTTATGAAAATAAAATTAATTGTTAAAAAAAGAAAACTTCTCCCCAAGCTGGGGAGAGGCAGCACCCCCCCCCCAAAAAAAAAGAAAAGAAAAGAAAGAAGGAAAGAAAGAAGGAAAGAAAAAAGAAAGAAAGAAATTGTCTCTTCACAAAGTAGAATGTGCATGGTGTAAGACATTAGAACCCAAACTTTATCTCCAGGACCCCAGCCAACACCAGACTTGTTTTAAGAATCTAGGAGAAAGATTACAAAGACTCCACCCTCCTCTAGGCTGCCTCTATCTGCAACTGCACAGAAGCCTCACATTTTACCTGAACCTGTGTTAGTGATAGCCCTGCAGTTCTACACTCAAGTGTGTCTGGAACACAGTCAGGGAAATCTGGTATGTCCCTGACACAAAGTTGTATAGACTCATGACCTCTCTAGAGAGTTGATGAAAACAATTCTCAGTAGTTTTGAATGCTTCACATTTGCGTATTCAGGTCCTGCTGACAGATACATAAACACACAACTCTCCATTGCCTCATTCTCTGTTTTGGTTCATTTGTTATGCTTTGTATTGTTCCTGTTGCTTTTGTTTGTTTTGTCCGTTTGAAAAGTCAATACTTTAAAAAAATACATTAAGGAGCTATGTACACTTGAAACAAAATTTCCCGAGGACATTGTGTAAAGTTTGAAAGAGCCAAGTCGCTAAAGATTTAAGCATTCTCAGGCATATTCTGGAGGGTGAACTCTCTAGTCCTCGCAGACACTGATCAGCTGTCTTTCATCTTCCACCACCTCCTGCTCAAAGTATGTGTGAACTGGTACTGGCTACTCCCTAGGGAATCCTGAGCTGTCCTGAAGATCATTTTCTACCACCCTGAAGGTTTAACTACAACTACATTTAATTGGCACTGGTGGGCAATTCATCAGGGGCACTGCAGTGTGACTACTCAGGAAATGTCTGCCTGCCGTAGCGTTGGCAGGCTTATTTCTCTAAAATCTCTCAAGATCACTTGTCGAAATGTTTTGTGCAGCAATGTTGATGATATGCCCAGTTCAATCAATCAATCAGCAAATATTTATGTTAAATGCCTGGTCTATCCCTATCACTAGTATGAAATCCCTCCTCTATTGGCCATTGTGCTGATGTGAATGGTGCTCAGAGTAGGGTCACAATGATCTTTGTCAGACCTCAGTGGTCATGTTGCTGCTAGTCCCTCCATGTGGAAAAGTCAGCGAACTCACCAACAGTCATCAAGCATCCACTATGTACTCACATTTTAACAGGCTTGTATTTCTTCCAGTCTGGTGAAACTCTCGAAGTTCACTCCTGCCTTTCTTTTCTCCCTCTTTCAATAAACTTATTAAATTAGCATCTCATACTGATAGAAAACTACATAAACCTTTATTCTTAACAATACCAATGATACAGAGAGGGGGCATTTTATTCCCCATTGATAGCAAAAAACCAAGAAACTTGATTTTTCTAGTGTGATCCCTAGGAGAGCAGGGAAGGGACACAAGTTCCTAGCCCAAAGTGACTCTCTCTAGAATCATATTGGTAGGGCAAGCACCTGATAATAAGCTTTTTGACTGCAATTTCAATGTCTGACTTTAAGCTTTTGATTGCAGAAGCACTCGTTTTGTAGTCATCCATCTGGAATTAATATATTTCACAAGTTAGCCAACACAAAAAAGCAGGATGTCCAGCCCATGAAGCTTTCCTTTAAGGTAGTTTCTGATCTAGGTTACTGGCCACTTCTGTAACCCTCTGCTTTCTCCTCCACCGTTGTAATTTCTGTGTTTATGTTTTAAATTCATCAATAAGAATGGACTCTTTAAACCTAAAATATGGTTGCCTTACCCTTGAACCCAAAGTAGGCAGAGCCCAGAGCAGTGCTTGCTCTTCCTCTCTCTGCACGTGTAGCCTCACTCTGTGGTCTTGGGTATGCTGTGTGCAAAGAACAACCTGTGAGAAATGAACTGTGGTTATGCAAAACTCCTTGAGAGTTGCTGCTGAAGAAAATCACCCAGTCCCAACAAGGGCCTGTCCGGTCCCAACAACAACTGAGGTCTAGGAGTGTCTGGAGGGCTCTCCCCACTTTGTACAAGGCCCCTGGCACATGCCCCCATGCTGTTCTGCACATAACAGCTTAATGAATTTGGTAATAGGTGTGATCTCCAGAGGTAACCCAACAGGTTTGTCTCAATTTGAAACAATTCAAAATGGTTTCAGCTGAAAGCAATGAAGACTTCCTCCCTCAGATTCTGCTAGTAATGCTCCAACTCTTTGATGTCCTTCGTTATTGCCAGACGTCACAGGCATGATTTGCATGACTTGATTTTGGAACTGATTCAAATTGCATTTCTTAGACCAAGTCTTCTTGAAAACCACTTATCTAGCTCTGCAATGTCCAGTCTACAAACCCCAGCTCTCCCACCCCCAACTCTGAAATTCATTTCAGTGTGCTTGTTACCGTGATACTATTATTTCACTCAAAGAGCTTGTGGTAATGGCATAATTGACCTTCAGATTATTCAAGCCAAAGATGCATCTTCCTGAGCTCTGACTTATGGGAAGGCAGGACAGCACAATGGGAAACATAGCATGTAATGATGAAGTTAGAGTACCTTGGTTTGAATCACAGTGCCTGTATTTACTATGTGACTTCCAAAACACTGATGAACCTCTCTACAACTCACTGTCTCATCCATAGAATGGGGGTTGTAGTAGGATGCACATCACATCACAATGAGAGAACGTTCAAGAAATTAGTGTATATAAAATCCTGCAAAGAAGTTGGACATATTAAAGGCCACAGGTGTTAGTTGTTGTTTGTCATTACCTTGGATGGTTGACATATCAATCACTCTTTCTCCTTTAAAGTAAATCTTCCATTGATCTCTGTGGCATCATGCTTTAGTGATATCACCCCATCTTCCCAAACAGTTTTTCTCTCTTTCCTTTGGTAAACTATCCTTTTCACCCCCTACTAAAAATGTCTAAGTTCTTCAGATTTCATTGACAAAAATTATTCTTTATATTTGTGTATTATCCCTCAGGAATCTCATCAAGCTTCATATATATATATATATATATATATATATATATATATTAAATTCACCCAATGTTTTTTCAAACAGACCAATTTTCTGTATTCTTGATTGACAGCTACATCTGTCTTTTTGACATTGCCACTTGAATGCTTCATCTACAGCTGACACTCAATCTTTCTCCCCAAATTCAGCACTTTTTGATATTCCTCTCTCTTAATGAATATAAGCAGCTGTTAATGTGTTAGTGAAGCATGAAACCAAACCATCCAGTTATCTTCTGTCATTCTAACTTTAATATCCGATCCGTCAGTCAGTCCTGACATCATATACTTCCAGAAATCCCTGTACAGACACCAACCACTACTATCATCTCTAGCTACACTATTGTAAAGCCTTCAGAGTGTTCTCTTTCCATCACTCTGATGTATTTTCCAAACATCAAACAGAGGGATTTTTTCAAATACAAGGAGGTCCTATCATGATATACTTGGAGAATCTTGATGTCACTCTTACACTTTTATGGTAAAGACAAAGCAATTTCATAAGTGAGTCAACAGCAATATCTCACATTTTGTTTTGATTTCTTACAGCAGTGCCATTGACCATCTTTTCATTTCATCAAAATTTCCTTGCTCCTCTCAACTGCCAGGTCTTCATACTCATGGGTTTTACTTTTTCCTTCTCTTCACCCCATTAGTTCCTATTCATCTGACATATGGTTGTATCATTACATCATTAAGAATGCCTCTTATAATCTTCATGCCCATGTCTTCTACATCATATTTATCATGGTTGTAGTCTTGCATTTTCAAACGGATTATGGTTGGCTCATGCAGTAAACTATGAATACTTGGAGGCTGTGTCATGAAGTATGTCACAGAGCTGATGCACCAGTATATACTGATTGAAGTAACTTAACCCTGGACAATATGTATTCAGTTATGTCTCTGTAGAATAATGCCAGGGGAGCACAGATTTCAGCTTACAGAGTTAATCATGTGAAAATATAAATTCTAATATGTAGAGTTGTCAATCATTATGTTTAAAACTTGCCATGCTTGAATAGATGTGGTCACAAGAGTAAAAGTAGAATGAACTAGAGGGTGTTAGAAAAAATTATAATTTACATGACCTACCATCAGTCCTCAAAAAACAAGCCATTTCTATTCACCCTGCCTTTTTATAAATGCTGACACAGCAGTTCCTGGTCCTATCACCATAGCATTTTATGGTCAGAATATAACAGAATAATTTTATTTCTTAATTATATCTTCTTTTTACTCTAATGCATAGCCTCTCATTGAGTTGTTTTTTTTCCCTAAAAGCAGATTGGTTTACATCACAATGACTGAACAAAAACTACTACTACCCTAACCAGTGTAGGGGAACAATTTAGGATTTCATTATTTTACTTTTTTTCTTTCAGAATGGCCAGAACTATTTAAAACTTCAACCTTTTGATGACTTCATAGTTGAATAACCATGTGGTTGGATTTACTGAAAAAAAAAGAAGAAACTTAAAAACTTACATGCCTTTCTTATTTTGCAACCTCATCCCTTCATGCATAATGAAATAAAGAATTATTTTGTGGTCTTGATAGTCACATGTCAAAGGCTTTATATTTGCCACACAAATAAAATTTGATGACCCTGCTTACAAAGATTTTCCTATTATGTTATAAGATATGTGGGGTTTTTGGTTTTTTTTTTTTTGGTGTTGTTTTTTTTTGGGGGGGGGGGGTGTAAGCATCTGGACAGTTCATTTGAATGGCCACAAGAGAGCAGTAAGAAATTAAAGCTTAGGAAGATGACTCATAGTCACACTTCATGTATGTATCTTTTGCTATTAGGAAGAAATGAAAGACAGACCTATTTCTATTTGTTCTTAGGATTATAAATACCGTCGAAAATGTCTTAATGTGTAAGCTCTCAGTAAGACAATATAGATAACACTAGTAAAACAGCTAAAAAGAACCTTAAATTAGAGCTTTTAGGATATCAAATTCACGTGTGAAAATAGAAGGAAATAATCACTCTGAGCAGAGAAACATCTTGAGCTCTCATCTGGCCCATCCCTTCGGATTATGCAAGCCAGACACAAAGGTATGTAACCCATTTACAAAGTCCCTCAGAAGCTTCCAGCAGCTCATTGGAGAGCAGAGCCAACAGTTTTTAAAATGTTAACTATTAGGAAATGTGTCTGTGTGTGTGTGTGTGTGTGTGTGTGTGTAATCTTATTCTTTCATGTTGTAATTTAGCTACTTTTTAAATAATACCCAGAGGCACCTTGGATTTTTCTCTCGGGTTCCTCATTTTATGTGTTCTCACCTTGTTTTGCCCTTACAAACCTGACCATTTTTTACTTAGAATTTTGGATGTTATATGAACAGGGAATTCACCAAGTTGAATTTCAGATAGGCAGTAAATACATGAAAAATTAGTCATGCCCAACAGTAAATAAATAGAAAGTGAAAAAGGATACATTCATGTATCAGGATAAGCACAGACTTAAAAAAGTATGCCCAGTGTTAACAAAAGAGAAACTATTCACAGACACTAGGGCATATTTCGGAATAACTTTTGTAAGGGTAGTTAGGAAGTATATTAAAGACTTAAAAAATGTGAATTTCCTTTGACTTAGCAATTTCACTGTTAGAAATTATTCTTATGGAAACAATCAGACAAAAGTGTAAGTTTTAGTCGTAAAAGAAATTGGAAAATAAGATTGAAAATATCCCATCCAGTGTATTTTGTTGAGAAAGAAATTATGAATGACTACATAGAAAAAAATCTGACTGATATACAATTAAAAATAGTAATTATGTCTAAGTAATGGATTCATAGACAATTCTTTCTTCTATAGAACTTCCTGTAGAATGTGAGTATGTGAATTTTGTTTTAATCATGTAACACATAATTCTTATCAAATCAGTATCAGACAAAAAAAACCTACTTTTTAATTGGATAAAATGATCTTTAGAAAACCTTAAAAGGTTTGAATTGCTGAATTTCTAAGAAATTTAAAGTTGAATGTTCATATAGAAAACTGGAATGAAAACACAACTCAAAGAATACAATCTATAGTATAACTTCTTAATAATATAAAAGAAAAATACCTAACTACAGGTGGTCACGGACATGCAGGCTGTGCTTATAAGCTGACATTGTAACTCAGAAAAAGCTGAAAAAAAAAAAAAAACTCAAATGATTGATTTGCCTCTTAATGTAAATAGTTTTGATTTTTGTGAATAAAAGAAATTCTCTCACTGCTTTTCTGTCTCTGAACAAACCAGTGACCTGAATGGAAGCCAAAATGTTTTGTTTTTTTTTTTAATGTTCTAAGCAATCATATTCTCATTGCTTTTTAACTGCGTATTTAACAAAATTAATATATATAAATGTCCTTTGAAAGGTCTTTAGTTAATATGACTTTTGTGTAGATAAAAATCCTACTATGTGATGACATCTTTTCAATTTTTCAAATTTGGAAAGGAGTACTGTTTCTTACTATGAACTACTAGCATTTCTTTTTTTTTCTTTGACCTCGTTCAAATTATCTCCATGACCTCTAAAATAGACTACTGAAGATCTCCTAGAAACCTACTGCTAGATTAGGCATCCAAGCACACCGGAAGATAAATAGTGTCCTCGTTTTCAGGTGACAGGTTCAGTACTATGCTGCAAGTGGCGGTGGAGTCAGGCTAGCACACTGCACCCTATAGCTCCCCACCCACCCACAGGCTTGCATCTTCTACATTTGTTTGTTTAGCATGGATGAGACCCATTTTCTCAAATGCTCACATTTTATCTCTTTATAGCATTTCTCAGCCACTTAAGGGATGGTTTCTTCTTACTACTGAACCCTTCTGATGCAAAAAAGGAAAGTCTATTAAATGCCTTTACAGAGCAACATTTCAATATTTGATAACTTTCTCCCTGCTTTGAATTGTTATAGTTGCGGGAACTGCCAGTTGAGGTGGTATGGGAGGGAGCCTGGTATAACAGGCCAGTGGGCTGGTTCAGAGCGTCAGCCACAACTTACCACCAAAGGTGGCCTGCATCATCTAGACGCAACTTACCATTTCGTGTTTTCGATAGTTTATCGTTTGTGAAATCAGAACACGTGCCACTGCCACTGTGTTTGATTAGTTTCAACTCCACCCCTCTTAAAAACTTATTTTATCCTTCCTGGAAAAATAAAACGGAGATGTGAATGCAGAAAAGGAAGTAAGTGCCTCTGTTTTATCCATTAGAAAACAGTCATTAGCAGCCAATCAAATTGTTTTTGATGGCCAGAGAATTTAAATATTATCCAGTATGTGACTTATGGGATGAGCCAGCCGGACATTAAGGTGTGGTTCCCCAACAGGGAGAGCTTCACCGCAAATGATGAATAAATGTGCGAGTCATTTCCAGTCTCCCTTCTTGTTCGCTTTTAAAGGATTTCTTTCACTGAGCCCCGCTCTTTGCCCTCTTCGAGAAAGAGGTTTCTGGAACTTTTAAGAATCTCTTCCTTTTTACCACCATCTTTCCCATTCTTTTTTATTTTTCCCGTACCTTAAGCACCACTTTTTGTCCACACCTAATCCTTTCATATGTGCATGCTTTTATACAAAATGTTGAAAACAAGAAAATCAGTTTTAATTAAAACAGATTAGCAAAGTGAACCAAATGAACTGAAAACAGTCAAAAGCAAATGGGCCAAAATGCAGAGACCCAGGAGATGAAGAAAAAGGGCTGGGGATTTCCTTTAGTACCACCTCACTGGCACATTGTATGAGTCACCTAATACTAATCCTGTTTGAAAAGGGGGGTGTAAGGACACTTCCTTCAAGAAACTCTGAGTGAATAGGTACGATAATATGTAAAACTTCTTTAGAAAGCATTCCTATAAAAATTCCAATTCTTACCTTTATCTCTCAGTTTGCTTAATCTTCACATTTTAAAACTCATAGAGATATGCTCTCTGGCATAAATGAAGGGGAATGTTACCACTAAGTTCTCTCTCTCTCTCTTTTTTTTAATGTTTAGAAATTTGGCTGTATACTAGTGCTAAGAAGTTACATGGCAAGTATGAGGTTGCTTAACTTAACTGAGTTAGTTGTAGGAGATTCAGACTCTATAGTCAGTCCTGAGCTTTTTCTGAACATTTCAGGGAGTTGATCTCTCATTTTACCATCCAACAGGAAGAAATATTAAGTAACTAGGTCAGAACAGGCAGTGGCCTACCAAAAATAAAATAAAGACCCTTTTCCTATGAAACAAAATTTTCCCCATAATGTTACAAAAGTTAGGCAAGAATATCAAGGAAGCAACTGGATGGATCAATTGAGGCTAAAGGAATGAAAAAGATAGAAATTTGGTAACGTGAGAAGGAAGGAAAAAAGTTTTTCAAGAAGTAGGGGAAACCTAGTCCAAAGATATCAAGTAGGACCAGGAAAGACTATTGAACATAGACTATAGAAAACAACGAAGAGGAAGTGGGTAGAACTTGAGGTTAGGGAACTGGTAGAGATCAGATCTTGTCACACTATTGATGTCCTAAAAAGGAGTCTAGATGTTGATCAATGTGCCAAATGAAGTGATTAGAGAATTCTGGCTGGAAAGAGGAATTATCTCACTTGCTTTTGTTTTTTGAAAGAAAATGCTGGCTGCTCTGTAAAAAAGATTGTAGGAGAACAAAAATTAAAGCAAGGAGATGTATTAGAAAGCTGTGTCAGTCAAGTAAATGTATCTAAGCCTTCATAAGAAGTTCCATGAATTTATGTAAGTCACTGTATAAAACAAATGAGCAAAGATGGTGTCATGGATGAGAAAGGACTGAATCTTTGCGTGTCTCATCTAGAAGTAGTGGATAGTGTAAAACTTCTTTAGAAAGCATTTGAAATATAATTGTCTTACCAACTGAACTTGTTGGTGACAGAATTAAAGCTTTAGCCACATAAGCAGCAACTCTGCACAAGAGTTCAATTTTCAGTTGAATCCATAGGAGTCTCTTCAGCTTAAGAGAACCGTATCAGAATTTAGAAGGTGGACAATATTTGCTCTGCATTTACTCCCTTCACTCTGACCTATTGGAATCCCAATCTCCCCAGCTACTGTAAACTGGGGAGAGGAAGGTAGAGCAGTAAGTCCTCCTAACATGGAAAATGAGAGATGCAGTGACAAGCAAAATATAGGTAGACTTGTGTCTGAACTTCAGTATAACTGTAATCAGATCCACATTGCTTTGTAACAGGAAATCTAGGCTTCTAAGAATTGCAAAGTGGAGATTTACCAACTGACCCAATCATCAAGGAAAATGTCAAATTGCAGTAACAGATTTTCATAGTCCTGTCTGCCTGAAGAGGAGAGCTTGGAGTCCTTGGCCAGCAGAGATCACAAAGCACACAGTTATCCAGACTCCATGTTTCAGTAGAGTTTTGCTTAAATGTGCCAGATATTGTTATAAATACAAAGAACCTTGTTCATAAACACCAGGCTTTCTACTGATCCAAAAGCACATGTTTATTTGTGTGGTCAGTGACCTGCATATTTTAAGAATCATGTAAATAATAAAGTCAAACTACTTTATTTGCTAAGAGTGAACTGATGGCCTAATAATCAGACACATTTGTGGGCTGTTATATATGTACATATGCTATTGATGGGAAATAGTGATTGTATACATGTGAGAGAATTTATGAAAAAAAAAACCTTCAAAATTTGTATCTTCCTTTAAAAGGTAGATCTTTTCCTTCTTTGACTCAAAAGCAAAAATAGAAACATGAATGAATTAAAAGATAATTATAATTACCATTTAATACCCATGCTTTTAAGTAAAATAAATATAATAGTTTAAAACCAGCCGGACCTGGAGTGGAAAACATCTCCAGTCATTCAGTATAGTCAGACTATTTGATGACTTTTCAGGTCTTACTACAAGAAGGAAAGTAGGTAAGGCTACTACTGAGACTGAGATATATCCTACCAAAAAGTAAACTCAACTTTTCAACCTCACTGCATAAAGTACCCAATTAAAACTAGCTTACAGAATATGTAGGTGTTTCCTTGAAATGTTTTAAATTTTGCATTTGATTAATAAGTGATATTTTTTGAAGTGAAACCATTATTTTGGTATGACCCTGCTTTTCATTGCTCACTGCATTTAGCTGAGTCCAAGCTCAAATTTTCACCATCAACCAATATTCAAAAAGTTCTAGTAAAAAGTTTAAATCTCATTTGTTTCTATTCACACACACATGTATATATAATATATATACATATATAATCCTTTTTATTTACATGATCTAATTTCATCAGGTCAAGCAAAGAGATTTGAAATTAGCATGTAAAGAATTCAAAATCACTTTCTGGTTTTTGGCAAAGTGCATAGGTGGCCAATTGCAGGACTTGGCACTCACATGTGAATGCAGAGTTTTTAGTTCTGTGCCTAAGAGGTGGCATCTTCAATGTGATCACAGAGATTTTTTCTCAGTCTCTGGGAGACCTCACCACACAGCTGTGTAGATGGTTGCTGCAGAGTGATTGATGTTAGTTATGGAGATTAAAAAAAAAAAAAGACAGAAGACAGAAGTTAAGGTGTTCATTTGTGTCTATTTGTCTTAAAATACTAATCAATCCATACTAAGTCAGTAACAAGATGACCATGATGGTAATGTGAATTGCTCAGTTACTTCAGGGTTCAAATGCATCATATTTCTGATACCAAATCATGCCTCCTAACATGGCTTCTTTCTTGAACTACAACTTGCAAAGGGGACATTAGCATTGTTTTAATTGTATTTTTATGAGAAAGCTGATTAATGACAGTCACAGACTAGATATTGAAATGTTTGATTTCAATATGAGTCAATTGCATGGAAGTTATTTAAGCTATTAGAACTAATAACCAATAAAAGCAGGAAGCTACCATTTGATAATTATAAAGCAAAAAAAAAAAAAGAGGAAAATTGTAATTTCTGGTGTGTACTTACAGAACAAATTCTGACTCAAATATTGCATATTTGAAATCTTATTAGTAAAGATAGACCTAAAGCAAAGTAAATACTTGAGTATTAAGTAGAATTGTGAATTAAGATTTATATCTAAACCTTGATTGATGATAGCCGTTAACTCAAATATTATGATTCATGTTAGCATTCAACCACATAAATTATTGTAGTCTGTTTAATATCTTAAAATTAAGTTAACACTATACTGTTTATAGTCTTATGGCTTAAATAAAGTCAAAGATATACTCATATAGTCTTATGGCTTAAATAAAGTCAAAGATATACTCTGGTAGGAAGAGAAAGTAACCTACAAATTTGGAAATTTTCATTGAGTTGCCTGAGAAAAGTAGCTAGTTCTTGCCTGAATTTTCAAGATAAACAATGTGTGTTTTCCCCAATTAAATGCAGGGCCATCACAAAGATATTTTATTATAAATAGACATAAATTTTAATATAAAATATACTTTAAGAATGTCTTGTTTGGTCAGTGATATCACGGAGTTATTTCATTTAACTCACTGTGATTCATTTTTCTATTTGAGATGTTAGGATAATTTCAGTTCTTCTAACACCCAAATCTAGTAAGTATATTTATAAATACTATCTTTACATCAGTCCAGTAAACTGGAACAACAGTTCCTGCCATGAAGAAACAGGGACTGGAGTAAAACCAACTTAAATAAATTGTAAATGAATGGCACCACTTACAGAATTATCAGTTGTCTCCTTTCCAACAAGATCTAAAACAATATCCTGTTTTACTTGAATGTTTATGCTCAAACAATTTTAATTATTTTCCTTTTCCCATCTACTATCACACTTCTAACATAGAGTATGAAAAATAATTTGTTCTACATAGTTTGATTTTAAAATTATGAATGATCTCATTTATTGTCAATAATTTCCAATCACCCTTTTCCTAATCCTATATAAAGATAAGAGGTATTTGAAAAATAAAAGGGAAAACAGGAAACAATAACTGCCTACTTTTGTACTTAGTTTGTCAATGAGGTATACACTCTGGCCATCTGGACTTAGTTTTAAGAATATGGAATCACAATTTAGTGTAGGTTTTGCTAGTTGACAGTTGTTTCTCACTACTGAGTCATACTGTCTGCTGTTTATGTGTTTTTAAGTTTTCTAAATTTTCTTTCCCAAACCAATAGAAGCACACAATTGTTGCATTGTAAATGCACACAATAGAGTGAGCTAACCTAAAATAATATAACTGTTGTTTACTGTAACTCTTTTAAAAATCACTTTCCCTCAGCAGTTGCTTCTGACTTCAGTTTTGAAACTTTATTCCCATGCACATCCATGAATTATTTAGAATTCCTTAGTTTATAATGCTCATTTGCTCCTGCTGGCTGCAAAAGTTGTTTTTGAACCATTGTCCTAAAAATACAAAGTAAATATGAGACTGAATTTCACAAGAACTCCCTATTTATGAAATAGAATTCTCTGTAAATGCTCATACTTTCCAAACTGACTTAGTTGTTCAGTTGGGTGAGTGTATAATTCCAGTTTTAATATAAAGCAATTAATATGAAATCATAGTTTATTGGAATTTTGAATAATGAAAAGTGAGAATTTGGCTAAGTACAGGATCTATAAATATCATGGGAAAGAGTAAAGACTAATTTTCATTTAAAGAATTCTATCTAGAAACAGTCATTTTCTAATTTTTAACCAATTAAGAGTCACGAAGGACCATTCAGCTATCTAAAAAGTTTCTCAACATTTTTTCAAGTTAAAATTTTGTCTAAAATATCAAAACATCTGGATTAGAAAAATATCCTTTATTGATGTACATAAAATGCTCAATTTCTTCAACATAGAAAAAGGTATTTAAAAAATCACTATCCAAAGGAAACACGAAAAGTTAATCAGAGTGATCATAGAAATTCTGTGCAGTAAACAAGTTATCTGTTGCTTTGTTTTTGTTATTTTTGGAGGGAGTGGGCAAGCAACATCATTTCATTGGAAAAAGTATATCATGGAAACTTTCCAAAATCAAATGAAGCCTCCTTTGCTTTCTCTTTCACTCCTGTCTTTTTCCCTTTGCATTCTTTTTTCCTGTTCTTTTTTCCCCAAAACAGACTTCATGTCCTATTTAAGTTTTGGCCTCTTTACTGCTCAATTCAAACAGAGCATCTAGCCATTCTTTCTATTTGTCTTGAATTTTCATCCAGATGATTTGCATCCTAAGACACAATACCATTTTTCAAAATAAGATCTGGCAACGTTCAATTGGAGGTTCAACTGCAGATGCCAAAAATGCAAGGTGCTATGACGGAGTTTTATAGTGTCTAGTGGAAAAACTCATAAGTGGCATTCTTTCTCCATCAACTTTCTTACATTAAAAGGATCAATTTTTAAAAATAAACTCAGGTTTATGGAAGAATCATCAAACACAAGGCATGGTTCCTTAGGGCAAAGTGTCTCAGTTAAGACACATTTTTATAATTTGCTTCTATTCCAAACGTTTGATCATTTCACTATGTTTGAGAGAGTGAAAACTTTCTCTTCTGATGCTTTTTGCATTCTCCAATAAATATTGTTTATAAAAGCTGTAAACAAATCTGACTGAATATAT
This sequence comes from Uropsilus gracilis, assembly GCA_004024945.1. Lineage (NCBI taxonomy): Eukaryota > Metazoa > Chordata > Mammalia > Eulipotyphla > Talpidae > Uropsilus > Uropsilus gracilis. The sequence continues at coordinate 16,061 of PVHY01012553.1, read as the reverse complement.
AAAATCACCATTTAAGAATATAGCCTAAAATAATCATTTTGCAAAGTATTTAAATAAAATGTAAGTGATCGTATTGCAGATTCTTAGTAGAAAACAGGTTTTGGGATTCTGTCCTGATAGTACAACAATGAAGAAATATTCTGAATAGATTTTAGTCACATACAAGATTCACCAGTTATAGACATTAAAAATGAAGAATAATATATAAAATTATGGGACATTATTTAAAAGTGCTATTAACTTTAAATATATTCATTAAATGCATTCCATTATATTTAGTCAACAAATTTTAAAGGTTCTATTTGATTCTGAAGTAAATAGCAACTTTTAAAAAGATGCATTTCCCAACATTTGAAAATCATTGTTGTCTATATTATTAAATTAAGATGAAATGTGTTAAATGAAAAAGTAACAGTATTAGATATTTAATGTTAATGAATTAAGTCAAAAAGTACTCATTTGTTCATTTTTTTCCACTGCAGAACAGAAATAAAACATTCTTAGGAAAAGATATATCGGAAGATTTTCTCAAAAATGTGGACCAGCATGTATTCTCCCCCACCATCACAATTATATTATGTAGAACAAACAGGAAGCACAAAGATATATTTTTCTAAAGTAGTTAAATCTCTTTTTGAGACATTTAAGCTCTTTAGAAAAATATATCTTTTTTCTATATCTTTTTTCTATAAGCTGAAGCATATATTGCTCACAGCTGTTTGTTTATCCTGTTTAACAGGATATTGTAGTAATTTCCTATAATTTTAAGTCATTTGTAAAGTATGCTTATTCTAAAAAGCTTAAAGCAGAAGATAAAACCAAGAATCACTGACACATATATAGCAGGCAATTTGAACTATTATGCTTTTTTGCAAGGAAATTTTGTTTTCCCCACAAACTGTCTTTAGAGATGAGATGGAGATCAAGATTAACAGCTGATAGTCCCCAATAAAGAGCTCATGCAATTAAGCCATGTTGCAAGGTCCACCTTTTCTAAATTATTAGGAAACAATTTCCAATGTAAAGGAAGCATTCATTTATTTGTCTTTCTATACCATTTTAAAATGATAATGCATTTTCAGCCAAGAAATTACTAAAGAAAAGTTATAAGACTTGTGACTAATCTGTGTGCTTTTGTTTTTAAAGGAAAAACAGCTACCTACATTGTTGTGATATATTTATAGAGTTTTTTATTGTTAAATTTTGCTTTTAGAGCTTTAGGAACATTTGAGAACAATAATCAGTGGTGTGTAATGGTATTGTTTGTTGAGTCCTTTCTATTCAATTTTCAAGATGTTGCAAACTGAGATTATGTGAGTAGCACCTCTAGACACTTTTTCCCATCATTGTGTTGGTATCAATCGCTGACTTCCACCATTTCTCCGGGTATTAAATAGAAGCACTTTTTCCCACTGCCTTCACTGCAAGGTTTATTATACATGACAGAACTGATAACCCTGCTGAGATTAAGCATTGTGACTCTCTGAGAGCTGAAACCTGCAGTTGCAGACGGTGTCTGTCAGACAGACCTGAGACGCTGTAAGAAGTCTTGCCATCAATTCTTTTTTGACACAGTCCTTCTCACCCTGAGCAAATCTGAACTAGACTGACAGTGAGAAACTCTATGTCTTCTTTAACTTCTGCCAGAATTGGCCAGCCCTCCTACTGGTAAAAGTAGTCTTTGCCAGATGGCAAAGCTGGAGCCTCTCTGAAGAAAGGGTGGCGTATGATCACTTACTGCATGCGGACAGATTGCCAACGCACACTGGATCGTTTTGCAATTGGCAGGGCTAGGTAGAGCTGGGAATTGAACTACGTTTGAAGAAGAGATGCCTACTCCTAACTCTGTCGTAGAGTCATCTTTAAGCATGGAAAACAGCTTTCTCGCATTTGACTCTGTTTCCCACATAAACACAAGCAAAATGAATTTTAACAGGCAATCCTTGTAAAGAACTGTAAAGAACTGCAGAGATCAAGGAGTAAAAGATCCCCTAAACTGATACCTTGAGGAGAGTATACCAGTTGCTGAGGTCTGAATTCACAGACCAATAAATCTTTGTGTGGTCATTGCCATTTTACAGGGTTTTGATACACTTTTATCATTCTCGTTGGTTATGGGCAGTCACCCAAGACCAGAAGCACAGAGCTGCATGCGCGTTCGTCTCCTCTCAGGGTTAATTCTCAGAAGGCAGTTAGCTCCATGTGGGATGAGCCTGGAGAGGGCTCTGTCAGCAGGGTATTTTCTACCTATAACTGAATTAGTTCCCACGTGTCCTTGACTGTCTTATTGATTCCTATTCCAAATTCGCCTGATTCTCCCCACATTCTCATTGACTCAGAAGCTTCCACCCCACCCAACTTCCATGAGCTGCTGCACAAGTTATGGCTCAGGAATCCTCTTTCCTTTCTCAAAATGTGTGTTTTAGGTATCATTCTGATAAGGAGATCTCAGCTGGCCCACCGGATCACCTATAAGCTAAGTTTGAGCAGCTTGTGACAACTTAATGTCATTACCTGTCATAAAAGAATATTTTCATTCTACAAGTGAACAGTGTCTTAATCCAAGGAAATTATGTTTTCTTCTCTAGAAACGTATTGATCTGAAAGGACAAGAGCTCCAGTACAAAGCATTTATGAAAAGAGATTAAGGTAACTGAAAATTACAATGAGTACTGCTAACTTTATTTTAATCCAAGTTTATTAGATCCCATATGAGTTTCATTTAATTATGGGTTCTTTATTCTAAAATGGTTGATAAATCATAAAGCATTTAGATAAATATGAAAAAATAGAGGAGAGATTGGAAAATTAAATCATGTTAGGAACAATTAAAATAATTATGACTGTCTTGTGTGGAAAAGAGGAAACTTGGAGAGGAGACCCTGCTGATCTTCATTGGGCAGGAATTTAGAAAATCAGGCTTGTTTGACCTGGTTCCCAAGGCCCACATACACTCAGGAAGGGAGCTGTGACTCCACACAAAGAAGAAAACTACAGTTGGTACATCTGCTAAAATTAGGAATCTTCTGCTTTATGATCTATCTGTAACAGGTTTTAAATGGCTGAGATGAACAAAATCCCATTCTAGCTAGTATAATTTTTAAAAAGTAAATTATTGAAAGAAAAACGGGAAAGAAGACACAGTCCTTAATCACAAGCAGTTCTGTCTGGCCTGGCAGAAACCAAAGTTGTGTCAAGCGTGTGCATTTCCTACCTCTTTTTCTCAGGAATCAACCACTCTCTTCTTTTTTTTTTCTTTAAATCTGCTATAGTTTTCTTTCTGCAGAACTTTCGCTTTCTGAACCTCATTTTGCATGTGACTTTGACTGGTCATATCAACACTCTAACCATTTCTATATTCCCTTAACATTCTAAAATGCAAAAGCAAACCTCTGCTGTTGATGGGTCTTGTAGATTAAATTATTCCAATAAAATTAAGTTTGTTCCAGCTATACCTTACCCAATTTTCAATACCTTATCCGATTTATTTTTTATTTATTTATTTTGTGCAAAGGTAGTTGGTGCTATCTTTTAGCAATATAGTCAGGTCTTCATGGAAGTTCTGGTGAAAGGTGCAGACTTTTTTTAGAGGAGGTTTGGGAAATATAATCATTACTAACTCTAGGACATGATAATTATTTCCCATGTACTGGAAATGGAGCAGAGGTTGGAAAATCATCTAACATTTTTGTAAGGACATACTGAGATTTGGGTATCAGAAATTTCAGCATGAATAGCAGAATCTAGGGAGAAACTTTTCCAAGTTCTCAATCACACCAGAGAGGTGACTGATCACACTTCCATTTACCCATCCTTAGGCTTCCCATCTTGGTGCATATGTCCACTATTACCCACATTGCTCTAGTCAAATACCTGATTGCCCTCCTTAAATTGGCCCTTTTTTGCACTTCCCAAATCCATTCAATCTAGGTCATGACAATCAAGTTCTGACAATTCTGTTTTCTAAAAAAAGTAAAATAATTTTATCACCTAAACCATTGTTTCATAGACTTTTCCCACTTTATTAATAATTTTCCAATTATTAACTCCAAATAATAGAATAAAAGTTATTCTATTCCAAATACTTCTGCAACTAATCTGAAAGATTGCAAATGTGCCCCCAATGTTACTAGAACTCATTTTTCTCAATGCAGTTGGAGCAACTTTTCTAACAAATTTTGATTTTGTTGTTCTATATTTAAATCAAGGTTTACTAAACTTAGTTCAAAACTAAATATCCTACAAAAATCCACACAGTTCAGGACTTTCTAATCCCCCAACTTCATTATATACTAAATACTCCTTCCTATTAGAGCCCCAGTCATACAATTTTCTTTCAAATTTGGAAATGTATCAAATTTTCTATCTGTTTAAGACCTTTGAACTTGCTACTATGCTTGTTCTATAACTTTGGCTACATAATTCAACTCAGTCTTCACATTTCAAATTAAGTATTGTGTCTTCATGAAGGTTACCCTTATGGGATGCTTGCTTCCATGACACAGTATTATGGCTCTTTTGTGACATTCAAGTGGCTGAATTCATTAGTTCAATGTTGGTTTTTCTTACCAGATAATAAGACCAAGGAAGACAACTTGTAATGTCATCAAGGCAAGAACAATGTCTCATATTATCTGTAACTCAACAAATATTTGTGAAAGGAATGAATAACTGGTAAACTTAGATCTAATACCAGGAATTCCAAAACTGTGATGATGAAAACATCATACTTCTTAAAACCTATAAACATGATAGTTGAAAATAAATCACTGTGAAACTTCTAAATTCAAGAGTATTTTTAAAAACCGCTACTATTTTTTCACTGAAAATAAAGAATAAAAATTTTATTGGGTTATATTTGGTATAACTAAATGCTGTTTAAAGATATACAAGCAGAAAAAGTAATAAGATTTTAATTCTTATTACAAGGAAATTATTATTAATTATTATTATAAGAAAGTTATTAGTATTAATTCCTTGTATTCTTAGTACAAGGAAAAATACATGAAATAATATATCATATATATGTATATTTATACTTACCATGCTTTTTACTAGAATATTATAAACTCCATGAGGACAAAGGATAATATTCTCTGTAGAAAAACAGAGAAGTTCCTTGCCCTTATGGAGTATATATTCTAGTAATATAAGAGATAAATCAAATGGACAGCATGGGAAAAAATAGAAATAATAAAGTGTTCACCCAGTCTTAGCCAAATTTTTCAAAACTTAAATATTTCTGAAGTTGCTTATAAAATGTTACTCTCTTAGGTATTAACCTCTGAAGGACTGTCTTAAGTGTTACATAGAAACGCAAAGGTTGAGCCCCACCTGCAAGAAAGCAGCCTAAGCAGGCTGCTTGCCAGCCTGGGATCCCGGGCTGTTGGAGCTCCCTTGCCAGCAGGGAGCAGAGGTGGCGACAACTCCTGGGTAAGCTCCCCAAAGCCTGGAGAGGCCAGGAGAGGGAAACAGGTGGGGTTTAGTCCCATCCACCAGCGGATGGTTGTTGCACAGGGTGACCATCTGCGGCTCGGATCAGCCGGGGCATGTTTTCCACAGCCCCCACCCCAGGGGAGGCCTGGGAGAGTGTATGCACAGCCATCTGAGCCTGACCCCCATGCAGAGAGGTACTGGTGTAGGGGGGTGGGAAATGCCCCTTCCATTTGATTCTCACCCCAGCTAATCTCCAGGAGGAAGAAGAACATACATAATGCAAACTCCATCATAGAATTGGCGAGGGACCAGGTAAAAATTCAGCCCACAAGTCTGAACTGGACAAAGCAGATGGACAATTGAGAGAACCAGTGCATGTGAGACAGGAGAATCAACTATGGAAACACGATGTCACGAGGTGCAACTATGAGCTCCCTGGGTCTAGAAGACCCAAGACTTCATTTTGGAGATGGCTCTTAGGAGACCAAGGCACCCCTCCGCACACTAGGGGGGAGGTGAGAAGGGTCAAGAATTGGGGGCATCGGTTCAACAGCAGGGCTGCAAAGTGAGACAGAGGAAATGATCTACAATGGTCACTCACAGATGCCTGTATCCACAGAGAAACTTCTTCACCGGCACTGAGAGGTGGTGAAACCCGCTAAATTTGATCCCAGAACCAGCAGCAAAACAACAGAGATGGAACTGGAGAAATCAACCTCCAACGAGAGAGCATGGGCAGACCACAAATAAATATAAACTGGCTGCCCAATGCAATCTTAAGACTGAAAACCTACCAGCAAGTTTCGCCTGGTTCCAACAACACAGTCCCTCACCCAATGAAGGACACTACCACAGGAAAGAAAGAGACTAATGGACTTAGCACAGACCAGTAAACAACAAAGAATAGGGTTTGAGAGAATGGAGGGGGCACCAGAATGAGGAGGGAGGGGAAAGTATCCCAAGAACCATTTACTGAGGTTCTGATTTAAAGAATAAAAATAAATTTAAAAAGAAAGAAAGAAGCACAAAGGTAAGACTTTGGATAAATACCGAAGCACTTAGTTGTAACCTCTTTAAAGGTTTACCATTTCAGAGATTTAGATCTAAACAGGTAAATATTCCTTGAATTTGGGTAATTTAAATATTCTAACACAGAAAAAAGGCATTCTTAGCATTACAAAAGCTTCATGTATCACATGTTAAGCAATTCTACGGAAGTAGTATGAACTAACTTTAGGTACTTTGACCCTATTTACTTATAGCACTTGGCATTAAAAACCAAGGAATAATAACAAGACTGGATGGCATAGAGATCATGGAGAGAGCCAGGTGTCTAACTTTGCCCAGGTCAGATTGGTCATGGAAATACGTGAGAATTTAGATGCCAAGAGTTAAAAAGAAATTTTGGAAAATAGGGTGATATGATATCCCCTTTAATCCCCTTTGTTTTAATTCCAGGAGATTCTATGTTGGTACAAGTCAAACAATAGACCACAAGAGCAAAGTTCATCATACAATAGGCTTTCGAAAATGGATATTAATGCAAGAGGAAATCAAGCCACTTAGAAAGCCGATTGTTGCATTTTGTCTTAATATTCAAGCCAAATTTAACTCCGAGAAGACAATGTTGAACATAATAGAGTCCCGGAACTTCTCATTGGTTCAGTAGGAACCCATAAGCACATCTAACAAGAGTTGTAAATGCAATACCTGATGAAACTCACAATCGTCTATAGTTAATTTTTTTTTTTTTTTGAGACTGTGTCTCGCTATTTTTGCCCATGGAACCACAGGCTTATGGATTACAGGAGCACATCACCACGCCCAGCTATTTTTGGGGGACTGGGTCTTGCTAGCTGCCCTCGGCGGGGGATCTAACCGCGATCGCTGGCCCTGGCTGCGGCTTCCTAGGCTGCTACTTACAGGCATGTGCCACCATGCCCGACCAGTCTATAGTTAATTATTTCATTCATATGACACATATGTATTAGATGCTCACTGTATATCAGACACTGTTCTAGGCTTTTTTTTTTAAACTGAGGGTAATAAATAGAAGAAAAAAAATATACTCTTGATCTTATATAAAGTGCAATATAATGTGGAAGCTAAATGTGTAGCAAATAAATAAAAGCTGTCTAATAAAATATCAGATGGTGACAAGTCCTATAAAGGAAAATAGTATAAAGAAATAGCAAGTGCTGAGAGGTGGTATTTAGGATGAGGTAGGTAAATATAACTTGTCTATTTAGGTGGCACATTTGGTGGAGAGGAGTGAACCAGAGAAAGCATAGAAAGCATGTTCACAGAGAAATGTAGACAGCCAATTGAGGTTCAGATCATGAGAATAATATGACCATGGTACGATATTTTAGTAACTAGAGAAATAGTAACAGGAAGTGGTAAAAATAGTCAAGTTATGGGGAAAGGGTGTGAATGAACAGACAGTAGATCTTTATTTATCAATCTATTTTCAAAAATATAAGACAATTGATGCTTGATAACTGTTGACAAGTTGGCAGTAAAGACTCTTCTTTAGGATTATAAGAACACCTATAATCCCTTACTAACAGTAATCATACACTTGTTAAAATTTTCACTAGTAGCGAACTAGGATTAGAAGTTGTACTAAGAAACTTCTAATGTGATTCCCAATGATTTTCACTTCCTGATATTCATGACTTGTGCAGTTCTTTCCCACATTATATCAGAATAATTTATGTGCCTAATAGAATAATGCAAAAGTGATGCTGTATGACCTCTGAGGCTAAGTTGTTACTGCATTGAGGCTTTCACTTTGTTATCTCAGGTCACACTCTCTGGGGGAAGCCATGTGCCAAGATATGAGGACACTTAAGCAGCTTTATAGAAAACACTGAAACTATGCCCCAGAACTAACAATAATGTCCAGCCTTGTTGAAGGAAGTCTTGCAGTTCTGTTTAAACCTTTACATTAATGCAAATCTTGCCTGTGGAAGGCCAAATTTTCCCAGTACCATCTGTTAAATAGATATTCTTTATTCCAGTGAATATTTTTTATTTTTTTACCATAGATTAATTGACCATATATGTGTGGTTTTATTTCTGAAACTTCAATTCTATTCCACTGATCTGAGTGCCAGTTTTTGTTCCAGTACTCTGTTGTTTCAACTTCTATGATTTTGTATTATGCTTGAAACTGGAAGTATAAATAAGCCCATCCTTCCACTTTTTAGATAGGAAAGCTTTGACTATTCAGGGATTTTGTTGTTCCATATGATTTTCAGCAATATTTGTTCTACTTCTTGGAAAAATAACATTTGAGCTTTTTATTGGAATTGCATTGAATCTATAAATTGCCTGAATAGGATGGTCATTTTGATAATATTGATTCTTCAAGTTCCAAAGAATGTCTTTCCACTTCTTTGTGTCTTCTACTTCTTTTAACAACGTTTTATAATTTTTCTTGTGTATGTCCTTCACCTCCTTTGTTAGATTTATTCCCAGGTATTTTATTTTATTTTTTGTTATGATTGCAAATGGGATGGATTTCTTAATTTCTTCTTTTTCAGGATGATTGTTTCCATATAAAAGGCAACTGATTCTTGTATACTGATTTTGCATCCTACCACATTACTGAACTGGTTTATTGTCTGAATTTTTGCATGGATTTTAGGATCTTTTATATATATTATCATATCATCTGCAAATCAAGATAACTTTACTTCTTTCTTCTTTCCTAATTTGGATTCCTTTGGTATTTCTCTTGTCTCATTACTGTAGCTAACACTTTTAGAGATTGAATAGTAGTGGTAAGAGTGGCGATCCTTATCTTGTGCTGTATCTTACTGCAAAGGTTTTCAGGTTTTTATCCGTTGAGAATGATATCAGCTGAGGATTTGTCACATGTGACTTTTATGTTGAGATGTGTCCATTGTATCTGACACTTTTCAAGGACTTTCTTTAGAGATAGATGTTGGATTTTATCAAGTGCTTTATCTGTGACTGTTGACTTATAATTTTATCTTCCTTTTTTGCTAATTTGGTGAATTGCATTGATTGGCTTTTGGATACTGAACCTTTCTTGAGTCATGGAATAAATCCCATTTGGTCAATATGTGTAAGTATTCTTAGATGATTTTTTTTCTTGGAATGTTTTAAATATGTTGCTCCAGTCTCTTTTTGGTTAAAATATTTCTTCAGAGAAGTCTGCTGTTAGATTACCTGGTTTTCCTTTACAAGTTATTTCTTACTTTCTCCTTGTTGGTTTGATTATTTTTTCTGCTTGGACACTTGGAAGTTTTACAATTATCTGTATTTATGCAAATTTCCTTTTATTTAGATAGTATAGTATTCTCTTATCTTTCAGTACTTTTATGATCATTTCCTTCTTCAAGTTCGGGAAGTTTTCTTCAATTATTTCCTTAAATAACTTTTTAGCTTCCTTCCTGATTCTCTTTCTGGGATTCTTATGACTCATATTTCCTTTCTTTATCATGTTAGATAATTCTCAAAGTGTTTCTGCATTCCTTATCCTTTGTATTTCTCTATCTGGGTCCTTTTCATATATGCATCTTCATGATCATTCTTCCACTTGCTTTATTTTATTTTAATTTCTTCTTTCCAGAACTTTTAACCTCCTCTATGATTTGTTATTTTCTTATTTAAAAATCCAGACTCAACTTTTGGCTGTGTTTGATTGCTCTTTGATTGTTTTTCTTACAGTGTCTTTACCCTTTGCTGAGTTTTCCTATAGCTCTCTTACCTGTTTTTCTCGATGTTTTGTTGTTGCAATTCTTTGATTGTCTTGTTTATGGGAGTTTTGAATTCTTTATCTCATATGAAGTAAAGTTCTTGCATGTCTGTATAGTTGGGTTCTGAACACTGGTTTTCTTTCTCTGGCATATTTTCTCCTGAGGACTTGCTTGAACATTTGTAATTTTCTTTTCCCCCATTGTTTATTTTTGGGTCTACCCTGTTGTACATGGTACATATTTACAGCATGGGTTTTCCTCCCCTACTGTCCTTTGTGTTTATAGATGGTGGGTACAGTTGCTGAGGCCTTCCTCGGAGAAGATCTGAGCATAGAGTGTGGCAGAGATCTTGGTTAGGGTGGTTGTGACTAGAGGGCAGACCCCTGGAGGGATCCTCCACTGTGTGGGTCCAGGCATGTGGTGCCATGTGACTCCAGGGAGTCACTGGACTTTTGTCATTGCTTACCCCAGACCCCCAGCACAGGTCTAGGCATGTGGCAATGTGGTAGTCCTAGTGATCTGGATGAGCAGCAGGCAAGATTTCATGGGCTGTTACGGGAACATTGGTCAATCTGGTTTATTCCCTGATGTGGGTCCAGCATCTCACCAGTCAGCATAGATGTTGACAGAGTTCTCTTGGGAGGTTAAAAGGCTCTTGGGCCCAGGTGGGCATTGGCAGCATTTTTCAGGCAGTTACAAGACATCTGCAGGTCTGGGAAAGTGACTATTGGGTCTCACAGAGTATCACGAGGCCTCTGACCTCACTAACATGCTCTCCAACTCTGTGTTGGAGAGTCTTGCCAGTCGGTGTGAGTATTAACTGACTTTTGGTTGAACCTTGTGACAAACCCTGAGTCAGAGACCATGAAGCTAAGCCATTCCTAAATTCCAGAAATTATGAATGATAATAATTATTTATTGTTGTTTTAAGCCATTAAAACATGAAGCCATTAAATTAAGAGGGGAGAGTACAATAATAAATAACCAATACAGATAATTTGATATTATACTAACTAGTATTACACTAAATGTCATATCAGCCATTTGAGAAGTCTTGGGTAAATTGTAGCTATAACAACTATCAAATTACATAACATTGCTATTGCAGTAGCTGTATCAGAGAAAAGAAATAAAAACTTGTCAGATTATTTACCACTTAAATGCTGTGAATAATCAGTGGTATCCCAGGTAACGGAGAAATGTCTGTGACCAGGAAGTAGAAAAGGTAAGGTTTTGTCCTAGAACTTAATTATATGGTAGCAAAAGAGCAGAAGAGATTGAGCTTTCAAACACAGAGGTCTGAAAATCCAGGGTCAGGTCCCTTAGTGGGAAGCAGTGCTTTTTTGTGACAGGATCATATTATCATACATACATTAAAAGATAATGAATCTCCAGACTCTTCTGTCCCATTCTCCCCATTCAAGTCTAATAATTCATTCTTGTCTAGAATAAATGCCAAGATCTCTAGAGGCCAGGAAAACCCTTTCTTGTTTCAGGTATACCTTTCAATTTTCTTCTAAACCAAAAACGAGAGTTAATCCTCAATATAACCCAATCAGAGAAAAGTTATAATCTGCCATTGTGAAAAGAGTCTATATTGTAAAGGCATGACAGCAGCTAGCCACAGTGTGCCTGTGGATGACATGAGACACCTCAACATGTGGAAGATTGGATACTGAGTTTGCTGGATTAAGAAAGTGTAATACAAACTTGGATGAGGAAGACTTTAAAAATATGGAAGACTCCATTATAAAACAAGTTTTAACACCTTGGTAAATGAACTTGAGAGATGGAGCTAAAATGCTGGTAAGATAACTCAGAGGTTTGTGGATAATAATGGGACATGGTGAGTGAGGTATTATTTCCAGCCTATTATGATATATGAGGAAAGAAGAATGGAAAAGAAACTGAAAAAAATGAGCATGCTTTAGGGCATTTATTTCTTAGGTCTAGAAAAGTCTACTAGATTTAGTGGGAAGGCCAGACGACACATTCCTAAGTGTGAATGAGCAGTGAATGAGCAGGACAGAAGGGAACCAGTACTGCTGAAAAAATCAGGGGTAGCTGCCCTTCACCAGCAATGTTGACAATATCAGATGTCTCTATAGAACTGTGCCCCTGATAACAATGGGGATGATAGGAGACAAAATAATGACAGATACAGATGAAAACACTATTATAATACAAATCTTAGTGTGGCAGCTGAGAGTACATTGAAAAGTTATTCAAATATTTATTTTTAACCTCATCAAAGTGATTGGTGAAAGCTTAGATCTGGAAACTGGGTAAAGAATGCATTATGGGTAAAAATCATAATTATGGGTGAAATTTCAAGCAAGTAGTAGTCCCACATGTAGCTGCTATACTGGATATAGTATTTTTTTCCTGGAAAAGATTACTTATGCCTCAGGTTCATTGTATATGGTCATAGATCTTATATATGTGTAATTTTAGATTTTATCAGAAAAAAAGTTCAAGAACAGTTACTATAAGATAGACAATAGTCTATATGCATACTTTAACATCAAGACCATGTTAATGCTAACATTATTGTCTTGTCAGAGAAGTTCCAAAAAATCTGTATCATGTAGAAATTCTGGTTCAACATATAAACAAAATCATATAAATTATACAGAATTATTAAGAAGTACAAATATATTGCTGGTCTTGATAAGACACATGAATTCAAGGGAGTTAGAGTGAAATGCAATGAAAAGTCTATGATCTGCCATATCAGTAAAGATCGGTTATGGATCTAAATGTATCAAGATTTCTCTGTAATTAAAGGCCAAAGAAAAGTATATTGTAGTGTTTCTTATTTGTAAGAGGGAAGTAGAATGAATGGTAGGCCTTCTCTATTTATAAATGCAGCATATTTTGCATTTGCCAAAATGTAATTTTCAACCTTTTGTATATATAAATATTATTTATACAAGTATATATACACATATATATAATATTCACTACATATTAGATATTATAAATGTATATTTAATATATCAAATATACATATTAAGTATTAATAAATATTTAGTATATATAATATATTCCTCTCAAATATGCCCATATTCCTCTCAAATACTTATATATTCAAAAGGTTGAAAATTTCAAATGTATTCAGAGTGGTAAATGACTTCATAAAATACAAATTATGATTCAAATGAACCTGACATTTTCACAAGATAGAGCAGATCTTATGGTATGAAAGAGAGTGCACAAAGATGCTATGTGGATTTTATGAAAAACCCCAATGGCATTATGATCCCTGAAGTTCCGAAGCAAAGATGGGCCATTTACTAAGAAGAATTATTTATCTCTTAGAAACTAGTTCCGGGCTTGCCACTCATTCATTGTAGATACAAAGAACCTTACTGTGGCATATAGATCAACTGAGTGACCAGACTTTGCCATCACAAGTTAAGCTCTTCTAGATTTGTAAGTGTGGGTGGGACTCCATCCAAAACATAAGGGTGAGTGGGTCTAGTACAAATCCATGGTAAGGAAGAAGGTTGTGCTAAGCATGACCAGAGGGCATAAGCAAACTACATAACCAGATAATCAGATCCCTATGGTACCAAAAACTTTTGTATTAATTTGTTTCTCAGTTTACATTCATGGTCATAACGTGGAACATCAAGGTAACTTGCAACAAGATGAACAAGGAGGGAGGCTGTTTCATGAACAGATTGGTTCATTGTGTTTGGACTGGTCAAAATAAATTACAACAGCATTAATGTTGGGTAGTACTAAAAAATAACAACAGTTGGAAATTGTTCTAGTGAAAAGAGTTTTGAGCGGGGATCTTAATCTTCCTGATCACCCATCAACCACTTTGTATGGAAAATAAATAATTCAGATTAGAATGTAAACAGACTGTGTCTTGTTTGGTTATATTGGAGAAAGTTTGACAGGTTAGGGACAGGATGGTTTAGGAAAATAAGAATATGGAAGGATTAACAAGGGATGGGATGGGATAAGATGAGACAAGCAGGAATAGAAAAGCATAGGTTAAAAATAATAACTCAGTCAGTACATATTACCCATTCTGTCTTTGGAAACACCAATTGTTGTATAATAAAAATATGATGAAATAGCCTGATGGAGTGAGTGGAATTCTAATAGGAACTGAAAACATGAACACTCCCTCATGAAGCTGTTCTAGCTACTGCCACTTCCACATGTTCAACCATTCATGGTTGGAGACCAATATATGTCCTATACTTGGCACTGCATTTCAAGGGGAATAATTTTGGTGGAAAGTTGATAATATTGAACCTCTTCTCCCCTGAAAGAGGAAATGATTGATCATGAGTAGTATAAATATATGTTCTAAGTATGGATGTTTCTTTTGTTTTTTCACTTAAGGACTGAAAGATGTGCCGTTAGATCACCAACCCAGGATCCGACAAGATCACATTGGACTAAGGTGTACGCTACAGTAAGACAAATATGGTATGTGAACATGACCGTGGGATCCATTAGTCACGTGAAATAATGGACATTATAGTTAACCTGCTAGAATGATGTAGAAGTGTAATGAAGGGCCGGGCACGGTGGCTCGTGCTTGTAAGCTTCAGCCTATGAAGCGGCAGGGGCTAGGGATCACGGTTCGAGTCCCACCTGGGGCCCGTAGTGAGACCTAGTTCCAAAAAAAATAGCTGGGCGTGGTGGTGCGCGCCTGTAATCCCAGCTACCTGGGAAGCTGAGGCTGGGGATTGCTTGAGTCTGTGGTACCCCAGGCAACAAGAGCCTGCGGTTCCACGGGCAAAAATAGCAAGACCTAGTCTCAAAAAAAAAAAAAAAAAAAGGAAGTGTAATGAAGAGGTAAGTTTAAAAATGATAGAATTTAAGGATGGAGTGCCATCCTCCTGGAAGCATTATTTATAACCATAATCAATAATCATTATTTGGTGCTTTGTACTCAATGCCTAGAATATCCGAGTCCAGATTGCAAGGAGTAAAACTGAATAGCCCCAATACCATGATGCCTATGCTTTTGAAAAATGCAGGTTTAGAAGCCCTAGTGCCCAGAAGAAAGTGCTTCCAACAAGGATTATTATATAAAACTTTAAGCCACAGTTGTTACAAGGTCACTTTGGGCTTTTGATGTCAATAAACCAGCAACAAGGAAATAAATCACCATGCCTCCATGCTTCTTTGCCAGGACAATTCTTTGTCAATGACTAGTTGATGATGCCCAATATAAAGGACCCTTTTACCACAACTTAAGGCATCACTAAAGGCCATCTCAGTTCCAGAGAATTCCACAAAATGGACTGAGATCTTTGCTGTAATTACATTACAGTTCAACTTTTCTCTCTTTCTAACCCACTCTACTTTTTTGCCAAAGGTATTGTTTCTAATAATATTCCAAATAAACTTTTATATACAAGTCTCCATTTCAAAGTCTCTTTCTTAGAGATACCAGCTTGCACCACAGTACTAGGTATTATTACTGCAGTTGTTTATTAGGCACTGAACACATTTATCCAAAATAAACCTTTGAAAATGCATATATCTCCAAAATACTGACAGGTTAAACTTACAAAATTTAATTTCACTTAATAAAGTGAGCAAAATAAGGAAAAATTAAACCAATTTCCTTTGAAGAAAGTGAGACTTAAAGAAGTTAAATATCTTATCCAATATTGTCACAATCTATAATAGGGAGAATCAGTATTTGACAAAGGGTAACAAACTTCTCAAACATACATGAAGTTTTATGAATGACTGAACATTGGTGTCAGAGACAATAGTGTGAATGACTGATGATTGAGAGAGAGTGGATGGATGGACGGACAGACGGACAGACAGACAGACAGACAGACAGACAGACAGACAGACAGACAGACAGACAGACAGACAGACAGACAGACAGACAGACAGACAGACAGA
>PVHY01012552.1:18979-44220 GCA_004024945.1 Uropsilus gracilis | reverse complement strand
TTTTTTTTTTTTAGAAAGAGTAATCATTCTTAAATTATTTAAATAACCAAATGATACATGTATGAAGAAATGATTTGAAGGAAATATTAATAATCTGGGCAAAAAGGACAAGGGTAAATCTGAAATTTCAATGTAATTACATGTGTTGTGATCATTTCTTATAACAAGTATTAAGTTTTCTTGAGATACCAGTCACCTTAAAACTCACAATGTCCGATCTGGGCAATAGGCTCATACTTTATCATATTAACCAGAGTATATACCAAAATGCTTTTAATGATAGTAACTGGGGTACACCGGATGGTTTTGATTATAAAACTATAGTCTAGAGAACACTTTTCCTATCATTGTTCAAGTCAGATCTAAAATGGAGACCTCCCATATCAGCGTGAGTTTTAATAAGCACATAGGTATAGGCAAAGATATTGTCATTATTTCAAAATCTGCCTATATGTGCTCTGAGCGTCCCGGTTCCCTTGCTTGCTATGGGAGGCAATGTAAGTTGTTTTGTTTGTATTATCTGCCCTCTGCCATGCAAGATGTAGTTTTGGTAAATGTCATTTGATGGTACAATATTTCAGTCTCCTACGCTCAAAATATAGGATATATTAAGCAAGTTGACAAGTTGTTCTGAGTGTGTCAATTGAACGACAACTAAAGTTTTTATATCACGTTTCCAAAACCCTACATGTAGGAGTCAATCGGAACAGTACATATGACTAAAAACTAAAAATCTGCATCTTTATTTCTGTTGCAGTTTTGTAATCAACCAGGAACAATGAAATCTTCCATAACTGAGATGCTTCACAGAGGGAGGATGTTGTGGATTATTCTGCTAAGCACAATTGCTCTAGGATGGACTACACCAATTCCCCTGATAGAGGACTCAGAGGAAATAGATGAGCCCTGTTTTGATCCATGCTACTGTGAAGTTAAAGAAAGCCTCTTTCACATACATTGTGACAGTAAAGGATTTACAAATATCAGTCAGATTGCTGAGTTCTGGTCAAGACCTTTTAAGCTGTATCTACAGAGAAACTCAATGAGAAAATTGTACACCAACAGTTTTCTTCATTTAAATAATGCTGTATCCATTAACCTTGGGAACAATGCATTGCAGGACATTCAAACGGGAGCTTTCAATGGTCTGAAAATCTTAAAGAGGCTCTACCTACATGAAAACAAACTAGAAGTCTTTAGAAATGACACCTTCCTTGGCTTGGAAAGTCTGGAATATCTGCAGGCAGATTATAATGTCATTAAACGTATTGAAAGTGGGGCATTTCGGAACCTAAGTAAATTGAGGGTTCTGATTTTAAATGATAATCTAATTCCCATGCTTCCAACCAATTTATTCAAGGCTGTCTCCTTAACCCATTTGGACCTACGTGGCAACAGGTTAAAGGTCCTTTTTTACCGGGGAATGCTAGATCACATTGGCAGAAACCTCATGGAGCTCCAACTAGAAGAAAATCCCTGGAACTGTACGTGCGAGATCGTACAACTGAAGAGTTGGTTGGAACGCATCCCTTACACTGCCCTGGTGGGAGACATCACCTGTGAGACCCCGTTCCACTTCCATGGGAAGGACCTGCGAGAAATCAGGAAAACAGAACTCTGCCCACTATTGTCGGACTCCGAGGTGGAGGCTAGCTTGGGTGTCCCCCACCTGTCTTCGAGCAAGGAGAACGTGTGGCCGACTAAGCCTTCTTCGATGTTGTCTTCTGTCCATTTTACTGCTTCTTCTGTTGAATACAAGTCCTCTAACAAGCAGCCCAAGCCCACCAAACAGCCCCGAACACCAAGGCCGTCCTCCACATCTCAAGCATTCTACCCTGGTCCAAACCAACCTCCCATCGCTCCTTACCAGACCAGACCACCCATTCCCATTATATGCCCTACTGGGTGCACCTGTAATCTGCATATCAATGACCTTGGTCTGACCGTCAACTGCAAAGAAAGAGGATTCAACAATATTTCCGAGCTTCTCCCAAGGCCGTTAAATGCCAAGAAATTGTATCTGAGTAGCAATCTGATTCAGAAAATCTACCGCTCGGATTTTTGGAACTTCTCTTCCTTGGATCTCTTGCATTTGGGAAACAATCGCATTTCTTACGTCCAGGATGGAGCCTTCATCAACCTGCCCAACCTAAAGAGCCTCTTCCTCAACGGCAATGACATCGAGAAGCTCACCCCAGGCATGTTCCGAGGCCTCCAGAGCTTGCACTACTTGTATTTCGAGTTCAACGTCATCCGGGAGATCCAGCCTGCAGCCTTCAGCCTCATGCCTAACTTGAAGCTGCTGTTCCTCAACAACAACTTGCTGAGGACCCTGCCGACAGATGCCTTTGCAGGCACGTCCCTGGCCCGGCTCAACCTGAGGAAGAACTACTTCCTCTACCTGCCCGTGGCGGGCGTTCTAGAGCACTTGAACGCCATCGTGCAGATCGACCTCAACGAGAACCCTTGGGACTGCACGTGCGACCTGGTGCCCTTCAAGCAGTGGATCGAAACCATCAGCTCGGTCAGCGTGGTGGGCGACGTGCTCTGCCGGAGCCCGGAGAACCTCACCCACCGCGACGTGCGCTCCGTGGAGATGGAGGTCCTCTGCCCGGAGATGCTGCATGCCCTGCCCCCGGGCGCATCCCCGGCCCAGCCTGGCGAGTCCCACGCGGCTGGCGGGCCCACGAGCTCGTCGCCCTACGAGCTCGCCCCGCCCGGGGGCCCCGTGCCTCTCTCCGTGCTGATTCTCAGCCTGCTGGTCCTCTTCTTCTCTACGGTTTTTGTGGCTGCAGGCCTCTTCGCCTACGTGCTCCGGCGGCGCCGGAAGAAGCTGCCCTTCAGAAGCAAGCGGCAGGAGGGCGTGGACCTCACCGGCATCCAGATGCAGTGTCACCGGATTTTCGAGGATGGGGGAGGCAGTGGCAGTGGAGGTGGAGGTGGGGTGCGACCAACACTCTCCTCCCCAGAGAAGGCCCCTCCCGTGGGGCACGTGTACGAGTACATACCCCACCCGGTCACCCAGATGTGCAACAACCCCATCTACAAGCCTCGCGAGGAGGAGGAGGTGGCCGTCTCATCAGTTCAAGAGATGGGGGGCTCCGAATGCGGGGGTCCGGGGACACAGCCGCCAGGCCTGGGCGACGTTCTCCTGGGGAGCGAGCAGTTCGTGGAGACGCCCAAAGATAGCCACAGCAGCTACCGGACCTTGCTGGAGAAGGAGAAGGAGTGGGCCCTGGCCGTGTCCAGCTCCCAGCTCAACACCATAGTGACCATGAACCACCACCACCCTCATCACCCAGTTGGGGGGCTTGCAGGGGTAGTGGCGGGGCCTGGGGGAGACTTGGCTGGGTTCCGCCACCACGAGAAGAATGGCGGGGTGGTGCTGTTTCCTCCCGGGGGGGGCTGTGCAGGTGGCAGTGTGCTGCTAGACCGGGAGCGGCCACAGCCAGCCCCCTGCACGGTGGGCTTCGTAGACTGTCTCTACGGCACAGTGCCCAAGTTAAAGGAACTGCACGTGCACCCTCCTGGCATGCAATACCCAGACTTACAGCAGGATGCCAGGCTCAAAGAAACCCTTCTCTTCTCGGCTGGAAAGGGCTTCACAGACCACCAAACCCAAAAAAGTGATTACCTCGAGTTAAGGGCCAAACTTCAAACCAAGCCGGATTACCTCGAAGTTCTGGAGAAAACATCATATAGGTTCTAACAGAAAAAGGAAAATAAATCAGTGCTTTTTTTTTTCCCAACAAAAAGGAAAATAAAGGAAACGTATCCTTTGCTCCATTTACACTTATCCCAATGACTATAGTCTCACAATTGTCCCTGCCCTGAACAGGACCGAAACCGCATGATAAGTAGAAAATACAGATGTATGCTCTCCCCTCTCAGATGTGATTTGGAGGATGGGCCATACTCAGATCATTAATCAATGAAGTGCCTTCGCAGACTTTTGCCAGCAAATGTTATCGTTATTTTTTATACTGAATCTTAAGACTTTGACTGTGCCATGTGTAAGGTATATTAGGGATCAGTGTATTGATCCTAATTAAGTAAAATCGATGTGTCTTTATTTTCAGTAACTTTTATTTTTCTTTGTAGTTTTGTTTGATATGGGGGAAACAGAAAAATTGACATTTGTGGCTTTCCTTCCTCTTCTCATCATGGCACAGATTCTGTACATGTATTAACAATGCAGTTTGCTGCATGCCTGGAAACTGCAAGACGGGGAGGGGGGCGGGTCTTGCTCGAATGTTCTCACCCACTCTTTTGTCTGTCATACATAAACCTACATGCAATTCACAAATTCCTAGCACAGTTAGGCCCCTAAACCTGCAGTCTCTTCCTTCTGGTACAGGTACACACACACACACACACACACACACACACACCTTTCCTATTCAACCCAGTCTCATAGTTAGGGTTTGAGTCATTCCTCTCCTCTTCATATCACCACCTTTCCCTCACCCTTAATGTACAGCTCACAACATTTCTCCCACCACCCTGAAAAAAGTAATGTTCTAGGCTGGATCCTATGGAAGTGGAGGCCTGGTGGTTTAACAGCCAAGGCACACACCTGGGAATGAACACCCTCTTTGTGACACTTCATCCTGATGCCAAGATTTTTTGAGAACATCTGCACTTTCTTATATATAGATATATATATATATACACTATTAAAAAATCATAAAAAAACTGGGTATATATCACTAACAGCTTTGTAGGAAGCACTTTTAATGTTTTCTCTCACACTCAAAGATTCAAAAGAAATGTGCATATATTTATTCTGTAATTTCAGTGATTATAAATTGTAAAGGTAATGTTTAATCATTGTATAGTGATTATGCGTCTGGTATAGCTTTCCTAATAAAAAATTTTGAAAAACATAATACATTATATATAAAGGATACAACGCTTTAACCTTAAACTCCAGCTATGCCATGCCTTTTGTGCTCCCATCAAAAAAAATCTTTCTTTTATTTGTTATACAGAAAACTAATTTATCAACGAGTTTGGTGCACTGTGATGCTAATAAATCTTATAACCTACCAATCCATCCCATACCAGGATACACTGGGACATAAAAACAAATCTGACTTTTAGTTTACTTCTTTCTCTTGGATTATGAATTTCAGTTTAGTACCCTAATAATGCACCATTTTTCCTAGGTAGGATATAACTGGGGGAAAAAAAGTAAATAGATTCCTGAGAGGTATGGAATTAATTAGGAGTACTTAAAATCAAAGATCCATGCTTCTTTAGCTAGTGAATGACAAACAGGAAAAGAAAATTTGCTATGCAATTTTTTTTAATGAATACTAAAATTACACACACACAAATCAGAATGTAGGACCTTGGAGTCAATCTGACTGTCAAAGTTCTATTTCCTATGAAAATTGTCACAATTATATTTGTTACTGCTTCCTCCAACCACTTACTGCAACTAACCCTAATTATGCTTGAACTATGAGGATGTTGAATGAGATTTTTCCTTCCATACGACATTAAAATTATGTTACAAAATTAATCTGACCGTAATCTAAGTTATGATCCATTTCCTTCTGAGTAAAACCAAAGAAAATCAGATTTTTAAGGTGCCAGTATCTTGTTTGTCAAAGAAATTAAACTAATGCGCAGAAACCCAGTAGCTTAGAGGAAGGCACTTATCTCATTATACCATTAGAGGGCAGCAGAGCTCCAGCGAGCCACAGATCTTGTCACTGCAAAATCGTGCAGTCAGGCCAGTGTCTCTACTAGTTTTTTATCAAGCTGCCATTAGTAGAAATTGTCATTATGTGTTGAATGTAATTCCCAAGAAGTCACTAATGCCTTACATTACGGTTTTCCATGAAAAAGGAGACTATAAACTTATAAAGCTGTGTGACTGATACAACTAAGGCATTGTACTTAAAGAAAAACGTTCCATGAATTTCTAGAAGTATATATTCATATATTCATATATGAATAGCATATATTCATATATACTCAAGAGATATAAACACAGGTGTAAGTAATAGTGAAGACACAAGTATATCAGTATAAAACTGTAATTTTCAGGGCTACCTTGCATTTGGCACATTGTATCTAAAACTTATCTTTGAAGTACATTTTGAAATTTCTTAAGATGGCAAAAGAATCCAGGGACATAATTGACTTTACATACAATAATGGAATGCAGTTTTCCTTTATGCAAGAGGATCAAACCCACTACTAAAGGGGTGTCATTCATTTAAGTTTATTCTTACTATCCTTGTATGCTTCCATAAGTCAGCTTTTCATAATTATATTATTTCATCTTCTTTCTAATCACCTCTCCTCCAACACTTGAAGTGATTTGTTTGGTTTTGTGGCACAGAAAGTCAGTACTAGCCTTTAAATGTTTCAAACTATAATCAGTGGAGTTTCTTTAAACTAATGATTTAGCATTCTTCCTAATCAAATATTTTGATTAACAGTAAAGACTCCAAGTACAAAACTAGGTACTTCTAATTGTAGCTGTTATCTCCTTTGTGTCCACACACACATTCATAACATGGCACATTGTACAAATCAGGTTAAAATACAATCCCGATGATCCTGGTGCTTTTGACATTTGAAAGAGTGTCCATAAATCATAAGAGATTACAATAAACCTTAATTAACATAATGGTTATTTTTATTTATTAAATGCAGAAAGACTGTCAAGTATAGATAGCAATTTTACCCTTGAATGATGAATAAATTTATTTATTTAGTGAAAATAAATTGATATGTGAATGACATTTTATATTAAAGGAGATAATTTTTTGTTTGTTTATTTGCTTCCATGGAGTTTTCTATCCCCTTAACTAAGCCACTTATTTTAATTGTTCATTAAAATTACTTCATTCAGTTTTACTTTATAATATTAGAATTTTTTTCTTAAACATAGTACTATATAGGTACTACAATGAGGATTTGCTTAAGATTTTTGCTCCAGCAAAAACAATTATTTTTAAGAAAAAATAGATCAGTAATTTATTCGATACCAATGGCCAATTCTACAAAAGCAGTCCCAGATCAGACAGATATTTGCTACTGTCCATTGCCATTATTTAATGTTTCGTAGTATTGCTACCTGAAAATGATCAAGTGTATTGTGATGTCACTTTAATTACAAGATGGTAGGTAAAACATAAAATTGAAAGTGAAACACTAGTTTAATCAGTAATAAATATAACATATCAAATACAATATCATTTATGTGGATGCCTTTATGTTTTTACTTTAAAAAACTATTTTTCATTTAATTGTCAAATACTAAAACATATGTTTAATGACTACCATATTTTAAATAAGACTCTAGATAGTGAGATCAGAAGGAAAGTCTAATGAATGAACTTGCAAAGTTCTATTTTACTTACCAAGGAACATTACTTAAAAGCCTTGCTATCTGAAAACAATGGTATTGTGTTTAGCATAATGAAAATTGCCAATGCAATTGAAGAACAAAAGGAATTTTTTTTAATCATTGCTAAACATTATTTGACCCATTTAGTGTAAAATCACTGTTCATATAGTCCTATGCTTTTACATTTTATTGTCTAGGCCAATAAATGTTACATTTTTGTACAATGACTTTGACAAAGAAAATAATGAAATGTGAACCATAAAAGTACAAAAAGTGAAGATAATATGAGAGGAAATGATAATAAAATGATACTTTGTGTTACAAGAGCTAGTTCAATTTGAAATTAAACATTTATAACATATTTAGCTCAAAATCCTTAGCTATAAAAATTCAGGTGAACAGAACATATCATTAATTTCACCACATAAATGTTCTGTTTTATATACTATGGGCCTTTTAAAACTAACAGGAGCAATAATACATATGTGATCAAGCAACTGTGTGCATATATATGTATACATATAGGCACATATGCATATAGTACTGTTATATGTATATATATGATATATACATATGTATAGTTTATAAAGGTTAATTGTACTTAAATGTAAGTAATGCATTTTTTTCTCTCCAGTATAAAGATCCTAGTCTTATTCATTGCTTCTGTCTAGTTACTGTGCAAGTAAAGCTGGATGAATATGAGTCTTTAGGAATATTCACATATATAAAGTGATATTTTAATTAGTATTTATAAATTTACAGTTATTTTATTTCCAATTTCTTTCTTTTTTTGTTTTCATCATAGAGAACATAATTAAATTGTGATTTATGTAAGTCTTCACAGTAAATTAATGCTTTCAAAATATGCAAAGTAAGTAAAATGAAAAACAAGTGCTCCTTTTCCATTTTTATATTTCTAGAATAAATCATATAGGTAAAAACAATGTCAGTAGTTTTATTAATTGAACAAGACTTGTAATTTACCTAGATATGTAGAGGTAGTGAGATCTTGAAGCAAATGTAAGAGAAGTAAAGAAATTTGTCAATCTATTTCAGTTATTTTATTACACACATTATTTAAATATATAATAGTAATAAAAGCAATTAAGAGAGTTCAGAGATGAGATAGGCACTATTGCATATTAGTATGCCTTTAAAAAACTGGAATTTAAGGAGATTTTCCATATAAAAAAAAGGGGATGAGTATAGCACAGGCTGTCAGTTGTGACTAGTAAATACTTTCTCTGACTTCTTCTGTTAGGACAACATTTGCTGAAATAATATGCTTTTTTTTATAACACGTATTTATAGTAATGATTTGGATTGATTTTAAAATTCTAACAGAAAATACTATTTGAGATGGTTTGAAAAAACTATTTATTGCAAAGGAGATACTGATTATTGTTGACATGATTTTAAAATTCTAATAGAAAATAATATTTGAGATGGTTTTGGAAAAATAGATTGCAAAGAAGAAATTATAATGAATGTATGGTTGACTTGACCCCTATGTTATCTTCAAAGATTAAAATACAGATGAATATTGTCTAAACAAGCCTTTCCTCATTACCTGGAGTGACAAAAAGGCCAACATACTTTACTAAACATTTCTTTATTACGGTCAATCCATCCACTTGTTCCAAGAAGTATAATAAATTGAAAGCTTATAGAGTATTAAATGCATCAAAAAGAAATTGCTAATGACCAGCAAAAAACCCTCAATACTTTATTATAATTCAGTTTTAAAAATTAGCAGGTGGTTTTCTTGATAATGAAAGATACCATATTGCAAATACCATATTGTAGTGTGAGTAGATAGTACATTTGGAATTTTGATACATTTTGCTATGAACAATTTAGTTCAGACCTTTTTTTTTAAGATACTAGAATGCTTACATACGCATGTGGGCGTGTGCTATCTGATTTTTTTTTTAAGCATTAAAAACAGGAGACTAACTTTCTTACCCTGAAATGATTTGGAAAAAATTATAAGGAAACAAAGATGTCATCTGATAATTTGGTGGTGATGAAGACAATTTTTTCCACCTACCTCTTGGCCAGACTCTCACTATTCCTCACAACCAAACAGTTTGAATCTCTTTCCCACACAGAGCAAAGATAGTCTTAATGGCCAAAGTTACCTTCACTGACCTCAAATTAGGTGCATAGGCAAGATCATAGATTGATAAGACCTCTCATATGAATGATAAATTATCCGATTCACTTGTCTTTATACCTAGGATAAGAAAATAATTTATCACATTTCCCTGTATTGTTAAGTACAGTGGAAAATAAGAATAAAACAATAATTACTTCTGGAAACAGAGAATCAGTTATTGTTTTCAGATATAGGACTCATATTTAAAACCTGAATGTCTTGCTTCTTATCCTCTGAAATAACCTTTTGTCTTTGTGGTGGTATCCAAGACACTGGTTTAATTAAAATTGAATATTAATATTAGGAATAACTTCTCTTACTAAAATCCATGCATTTCCAGCAATTTCCCTTTATTTCACTGTAACTTTTCTGACTATTCAGCTGTCTGTCACTTGGAATGGAAGTTTTCTTTCACAGGATTCCAGTAAAATATCTATTTGCAAATATTTTCCTTTTATTTCTAATTTTGCTCTGTAGTAACAAACATACTAAAAGTCTGCTCTACATGTAAACTATTAATTACATACTTTAAAATGAAAAAAGATAAAACCTTAAAATCTGTCTAGGATTGAATATTTTATATATATTAAATTGAGTTGGATTTTTTTCTTCTGCTCTTCTTCACCAGATCCAATTTAAAATTGAAATCTTCTACATTTTTAATTTATAGATGAATAGATGACTTTCTTTTCTAGCTGGCAACAGGGAGAGAGAGATGCATATAGAAATTGTTAACTGTATAAGTAACCACTGTGGAATACTTTTGGCTCATAAATCCTTCACGTTTGCTCCAAGAAAACTTCCTTGAAAAGAAATAGAAAGAAAAGAGGAAAATAATCTGATAAATGCCCAATAAAGAAAGTTTGGAGCTAAATTTTTATATTAATCTTTGGTGTCTTATCTTTTGAAGAGTTTAAATTCCATAGTAGATTCATTGTATCTTCCAACATGATTCTTCCAATATGCCATTTGTTAACAGAGTTATTGACTGGAATTCAAACGTTTATAGTAATTGATCAACTATTATTGAAAATAAATTCTAATAAAATAATTTGCAAAGATACACTGAAGTACTAGTGTATATTAAAACATTTAGCTCCTTTATGATATAGATGAATATAGGTTATATTAAGTCTTTTTTTTTAATTATTAGTTTTTCTTAAACAAAAGATTTCTTTCTTAGCTTCTTATTAATTTTTGGGTCTCAATAATATAACTTTCTCCTGAGTCCTGTACAAGTAGTTAAGGAACACAATCCAATTATGAATATTTATTTTTTTGACTTGCCTGAAGTTCAACATATAATAAATCTCAAAGATATGACCATTTGAAAGGTAAACATCTGTAGATTAAAACATTTTTTATTAACTGTACCATTAATTTACTTCATTTGTATTTATGATCTTATCCCTTTTTCATTAATAATTTGGCTTTGCTTGAATAATTACATAGTAAAAAAGTATTTAGGATATAGCGTCCAACACCATTAACTTTTTATTGAGTTTCAATAGACAACGTGTTAATCTCAGGAGTACAATATAGTTCTATGTCTCACAGTCTTTCTCATTCTCTCACTGTGTTCTCTCATTGTGCATATATATGCACATACACACAATACAGACATACACTGTGTTCTCTCATTGTGTATGTATATACATACATATATACATACACACAATGAAAATCCATAGTGTATGTATATATATTTTTCATTTCAGTCTATTAACATTTGTCACCATGCATAGTTTCAACTTTTTTTTAATGATAAGGACTTTAAAGATGTATTCTCTTAATTTTACAATTATTACTATTACTAACTGGAATCACCATGCTGAATGACTTATTTATATTTTATTTTATTTATAACTAGAAGTTTGTATATTTTGATCTCCTTCATCTATTTTAATTACTCCATTAACCCTATCACCCTACCCTCCACTTGTTGTAGTCACCAATGTGATTTTCTTTCTGTAGCTATGACCTGGTAGCTTATTTTTTGTTTTTTTAAGATTCTGCAGATAAGTGAAGTCATATGATATCTGTCTTTCTTTGTCTTATTTATATCAATTAGCATAGTATTTCAAGGTTCACCTGTGACATTGCAAATGGCAAGATTCTATTTTTTTATAACTGAGTAATACACATTTTAACATTGTAAATGAAATTAAAACATTGCTTAATTTAAGGTCATAAATTCTTCAGTCTACACATGTGAATAAATAATCACTGAATTGACAAAAATGGGGTATATATAATTATAATTTACTAAATTATCAAATATATGAATTGATATGCACTACTATACATATAGCATAAAAATACTTTAAATTTAAATTTTTGATATGCTCAGGTATAATGTGGAATACTGAAGCAAATAAAAGAGCTATCTACTAATCTTTTATTTATTAAATTAAACAAGACTGAAATTGACAATAAATCACTTTTTATTTCACATTAGCTCAGACATGGCTATTTTTAAAATACTTTCATCACTGATCTCACCCCATTCCAAAAAAATTAAGCTAGCATCTATATAAATCACCAATCCTTATTTAGGATTGATAGATTTACTAAGTCTGGGAAACTTTTCTATAAATTACTCTTAGCTACCTTACCTGTAACCTGAAGAGCTCTAATCCGATTTGCACCACAAGGGAGATTACAGAATTATGGAAAGTTATTTTCAAACAGAAAATAGAAAAGACAGAATATAAAGACTGTTAAAACTGTTATATAGTCTATTAAACTTCCTGGGGTACTTCTGATAGATTCACTCACCAATGCTTCTTTCATCAAATACTGTTCTCAGAAACTATCTTTAGTTGCTACCAAGCAATAATTTTATTTTGTAATATCTAGAGTTCACTAGTTGCCATAATGGAGTAAATCACAATTGTCATTCTGTTTTCTGAAAATACATATTTCTCACTGGCATAAAAATTTAACTAAAAATTCCATTTCAAAATTTTTTTTAATTCATTTCATTTAGCAGCCTTTTATTTACATAGAAAACTAAACTTTAGACTTTCAAATCCTTAAACACAGTGCACTGATTTAGGTATGTTGCAATAGTTAATCCTGTCTTTCATCATTTGCTTGGCTACCCAAAGAATTCTCACTTAAATTATATCACAAGCACCTGAGAACAGAGAATATCTCCAAGATCTTTAGTGGTGCACTATCTAAAAACTACATTTTGCAAAACTATGAGAAATACATTTTGCTCTAACGCCTAAGTCTGCAAACTCAGTGGGTTCTATCTAGTTTCTAGAAACCCATGTTTCATCACATTATTCCTTTCACACAGCCTTAATAACAGTTTGGCAAATATTTGTCAAATCATGAATAAACAGTTTAGAGTGTGTATTGCTTACTGAATGTTGCAAAGTTGGCAGTCCTTTGATATATACATAGAAGTGATTAGAAAGGATGAAGTTTAGTGTGAAAGAAGGGGAAAAGAAATTCATCAGTATGAGAAATGCTAAGTTTCTTTTACTTTTCTTGAACTTCTTTGTCAGTAATGTACACATT
Organism: Uropsilus gracilis; assembly: GCA_004024945.1. NCBI lineage: Eukaryota > Metazoa > Chordata > Mammalia > Eulipotyphla > Talpidae > Uropsilus > Uropsilus gracilis. The sequence continues at coordinate 31,162 of PVHY01012552.1, read as the reverse complement.
AACTCAAAGAAATAAGACTGAGGAAACTGACTAGTATTTGTTTTTCACTGGAGGCAAACAGATTAGAAAAAAGAAAGAAATCTGAAGAAAGAACTAAAAATTCTTTCCTTGTTTTGTCCTCTTCATTAACAGGCAAAGCAGAGAAGGAATCATGCCCAACAGTATGAAAAGTGATAGTACTGAAGACTGTTCTTGGTTTCTTCAATGTTTACAAACAAGAGCAATAACTAGTAGAATTTGTTCTTGTTTTATTTACTTACTTCTTATAATTGCTTAACTGGAGATTTTACCATATAATTGCATATTCTACAGGATTATTAATCAAATCAAGTGTATACACACAATGAAACAGGACATAGATGCAACTTTTGTGGATACCACACTCCTTAAGAGAAATAAGCAGCTGAAATATATTTTTTTATCTCTTCTATACCAGAAAAAAACACAGGCTTTCACAAAAAAAATGATAATGTATGACTAGCTTTTATATGTCAAACTCATTCTGTTATGAGCAAATGTGAAACAAAATGATATAGTGAATGAATTGCATTCATATGAATGAATATATAAAATATATTTATATCTAACAACACCCAAACTTTAATATAGAACTAGGCATATTTTTGCTTGTAGAAATAATCTGCTTTAATGTTAAAAGTTGAATCTTCAAATGCTATGGAGATTATATATTCTCTAACTTACTGAAGTATATAATAAGTAATCAATGAAAATTTAATTGGTGGGTACCTTTGGGTCAATAAGAAACGTTTAAGGCAAACACATGTTCTTTTAAATATAAAATGTGAGCATTTAATTTATTCTGATTAAAGCAATGGATACCCATGTGAACACAGGTCCTTTTGGGGGTTCTGAAAGTTTGCCACTGTGTGGTATCTTAGTTGTTTCAAATGTTTGACTTTGGTTGAAATTGTATATTCTTATTACATTTTATGTTGTTCTAAATTTATACTTGCATTTGAATTCTACTTCTATTGGAAAAAAATGATGCTAAGTTGTACATGTACATCTTTTAATTATTTTAATGCATTTAAAGCATGACTCATGCATTTTAGTCACTGTGGTGCAAAAATATTATGCAATATAGACTCTGTAATTTAAGAATATTGTTCAAAAATGGTATGTTATCCAGTTGTGGAATATGTGGCATAGGAATATCTTGGAATTAGGGTTGTAGAGATAATAAATTATTCAAAGATAAATTACTTTTATATAAAATTTAAAACTAAAAATATGATAATTTAAGACTATTCAATATACTAAATATTAGAAAATTTAAAGTAAAATGTGTTGTTATATCTTTATGTAGGTGGATGGATAGACCATTATTCCACATAGTCTTATTATATCTATTAACAAAATGCTATGATTTTAAATATATGTATAAGTTAATGCACATCTTATAAAAGCTATTAATTTGAGCTATGAACTGAGTTTCATATCTTGATCCACTATAAAAGTTACTATAAATATTTAAACATGAAATTTCCTAATAATCAGCCATGTGAAGACATGATGCTGTGCATAATGCAAGTATATTAATAACTGATAACTGCCAAGAAAACCTTCCTATCTCTTAAAAAGATGTTCATAATCAGACTATAAGTTTTATTGGAGATTTATAAGAGTGCCAATATCTAAAAACATAAAATATCTTTTGCACTGCCTACTAAAATAAAATTCCTTCTTTGCTTGTTTATTGTTCCAAAATAGTGATTTTATCAGATCTGTTCAAAATGGTTGGAGATCTCCTCTCAATGAAGTTTGTAGATTCTTCCTGAGTATTATTTCATAATGAGTTATTCTTATCATAAAACACTAAAGTGTCAACAACAAGCAAAAATATAAAAAAAAAACTAAGTCTTTGTATTCTTTGTAAAATGAGCACTGTATAATTGAATTTTCTCTGCCCCCAATTAATCTGTTGAAAAGTGGATAAGAAAACATTACTGTAGTCTAAAACCTTATCTTTTTGTGCAAGATTCTCTGACTAAATTACAATTGATTAATAGAAAATTTAGTCTAATGAGGCTCCCGCGGACAACCAGAAATAACTGGTTAAATGATGTTCCTCTTAGTAAAAACAGGAATCAGGAAATAGAATATCTTTTATCTTCACATAGGCATACCTTGGAACTATGGTAGGGTTAATTCCTAACCATTACAATAAAGCAAATACTGCAATAAAGTCAGTTGCATGAGCTTTCTAATTTCCTACTGCATATAGAAGATATTTTGACACTATATTAAATGTTCAAAAGAACTGTACATCTCCAAGTACATTAGTGTGCATACCCTAATTTAAAATGCATTATGACAAAAGAAAAAAAGCTAAACACGATCTGAGTTTTCAGTGAGTCATAATATTTTGCTGGCTGGAGGGTTATACCATGATTCTGAGGCCTCTGACTGATTCTGTTTGCGATTGATAATTTTTTATCAATTTTATCAGTAGTCTCAAACATGTCCCTGTTCTACCAGTTAAGTTTATGTAATGTTCTAAATCCTTGCCATTTCGATAAAGTTTGTATATTCATGTCAAGAAACCATTTTCTTTGTTTATTATCAAGAAGCAACTCCTCAGCCTATTAAACTTCATCATGAGATTGCAACAATTTCAGTCACATATTCAGGGTCTAGTCCTAATTCTTTTGTTGCTTCATTATCATCTTTAGTGACTTCCTCTGAATCCCTCAAGGTCATTCATGATAGCTGGGATCAAAATTTTCTAAACTCATGTTAATGTTGGTATTTTGATCTCCTCCCAGGAAGCACAATTATCATTAATGTTATCAAGAATGATGAAACTTTTCTCAAAAATTTTTAATTGATTCAGCACAGGAAAAAATACATAGCCATTCAAATGTATTTCTTAAATAATAAGACTTGAGAATCAAAATGACTCCTTGATTCATGGATCCATGGATGTTGTGTTAGCAGACAGAAGCAAAATGTCCATCCAACTTTTGGATGACCAGGTGAGCAGTATATAATATTCAATATGTTATATTGATAAGAAATTTTTAAGGACTTCAACAGTCACTAAACCATTTTTTAAAAGAAATGTGCTCTCATCCAGACTTTATTGCACCATATAAAAAGCAAATGTAAAGTAGGTTTTCCATCATTCTTAAGGGACCTAGGATTGTCAGAATAATAAGTGATCATTGGTTACAACTTCATGTCACCAACTATTTCAACCCCCTAACAAAAGAATCACCCTGTCTTTGAAAATTTGAAATCAAAAATTGATTTTTACACTGTAACCATGAAAATCCTAAATTATTTTGCAGTAGTGGTGTGCTTAATCTACATTGGAAAAAACATTCGGAGGTGGGTTGCTTGTTTATTTTCAATGTGGTCAACATTCATCTATGATTTTAGCTGTTTCTTCTGGTTAACTTCCTGCAGTTTTTAAATGAGAAATTTCTCATAACCCTTGCACTTTTATTTTATGGAAATAACTTTTTTTAAATTAAGCATCATGAACTAATTGGTAGCATCAACCATTTCTTTTACAGTTTTCTCATCTCTCTCCTACATCTTTATATAACTGAAAAGAGTTAGGACTTTGGTCTGAGTTCAGTTTTGACTTAAGACTGTAGTTAGGTTAATCTTCTATTTAGACCACAAAAACTTTTTCATATCAGCTATGAAATGATTTTGCTTTTGAATCATTGCTATATTTATTGGAGATGGTATTATGCATTTACTTCAAGAAATTTTCTTTATTATTCACAACTTGTCAATTTGCCAGAAAAGACCTAGTTCTCTGTCCTAGGTTATGAACATGTCTTCCTCCTAAGGTCAATCATTTCAGTGTTTGATTTAAAGTGACAGATATGTGACTTTTCCTTTTACTTGAACACTTAAGGGCTAATGAAGGGTAATTAATTGATCAAATATTTCTATGTCTGAAGGAGTCAGGAAGTCTGAGGACAAGCAACAAGACATAGACTGGTTGATGAAGCAGTCTGGATTATTGATTAACTGTTATCATTTTATAGAGATAAGATTTGTGGCATCCAAAAACAATTATAATAATAACATCAAAGATCAGTGATCACAGATCATTGCCATGGATATAATCACAAAGAGAAAATCACAATGGTGTAAGAATCACCAAAATCTGACACAAGTGAGAAGTATGTACTGTTGTCAAAATGGCACTGGTAGACTTGCATGATTCATGTTTCCATAAATTTCTAATTATTTAAATATACAATATTTGTGAAGTATAAGACAATGAACTGAAATAGGTAGAATTTGAAAATATAGTTTGGAAATTTTGAAGATTTTAAAAATAATTTCAGTCTTCACTACTACTCTCTAGAAATTAGGGTAAGATTAAATTTTAGAAAGAGATATCCATTATACAGTTACTGCTTTATAGGAAAGGGGTGAATAAAGCTCCATAAATTAAAACTTGGATCTCTCTAATGACCATTCTACTGGCAAAAACTTTGAATGTTCATCACTGTAAGCCATCATGATGAGGACAATTGTGACTACTACATGACTTCACAAGAAGACCCTTTTCATGCTTTGACACTTTATCACAAATATTTTTAATTGGATTGCTATAAGGATCATTATCATTGTGTTTGCTTCCTATTTTGTTGATCTTGAAAAGGATCACTTAGGATTTTGAATGAAACAAATATAAAACATGGATGGGATATGTGCAAAGATGAAAGAAGTTGCCTTTTTTCTCTTAAGTGTTCAATATATCACATAGAAAACTCATTAGTATAATGCATAAGAGACAGTGAATCCTGTTAGGGGTAAGAATTCTTCTTCAGTCATTAGTATACACATATCTTTGACAGGTTGTCTTGACCTTTCTCAGAGGTTTAAACACTATAAATTACATGATCAAATTTATATTATTTAAAAAAATCATACAGAAACTGTGAAGAATGGACTGAGGGGAATATGATGACAACTAAGAAGACAATATGGAAAACATAATAGTGCTTTCTTACATTAAATATAAGACAAAATACATGTTCAATAGAGTCACAAAGATTGTTTCCTGTGTATTCACCAATCATGTTATTGTAATGGTAACATTTCACATAATTAAGGTACATTTGTCAAAATTAAGATAATAAATCTGGTATAATGTTATCATTTATACTATACACTTCATTTCTATTTCAGTATTTTTCAGTAATGCTCTTTGTCTGCTCAAGGATGTAATCTAGGTTATAATAGCTTATTTAGTAGTGTTGCTTTATTTTTTTATTATTTTATAGTTTCCATGTTGTAGAATAAAGATTCTGGTGGTCTGGAGTACCTAAGCTGAGTGATGATAGAAAGATGTACAAAACATTGATGCTAGGGAAAATGGACTCTGTTGCTAGAACAATGTTAACTCTAGAAACAAAAGAAATGATCACGGGTGATTTGTAATGTCTGACTTGAATATTCAAATGAATATTTTTATTGATACAGGGTGACTGGAGTGTGAAATAGATACAACGATATATCTACTATATCACCATCACAACCACCACCACCATTATTATCAGTATCATCATCACCACACCATTGTGAATTGGAAGCAATTTCAAAATTGCCTTAGGTGGCAAAGATATTTTAATGATGATGTCAGTAAGAAAGTTATCATTGTTTGATTCAGCACTTTTCTCTGTGGAGTGCTTTAAACTCTCCATTTAGCAGTAGGACAAACTGAGGATACCAGGCTTTGTTTGAGGATGCAGAAAGATATGTATATAACAGTCTCATCATTGTTATCTTGAGCTAAGATCTTAACCAGGGATTTTATAGTCAAAGGTGCTCCACTTTAAGATGCTCAAGTTGAAAGAAAATGACACAGTTGGAGCAAGGCAAGAGGTATAAAAAAGCACAATATGTGAAGAAATAAGAGCTTTTGTGAATTGAAGGGAATGGGTATACTTGACACTAGTACTTGTCAGCTGAGAAGTACTTAAGCACATAGTAATGATACTGATTTTTATAAGAGCAGAGAGGAGATTATATAATTTTATAATACCAAGATCTTTATTAGTGGGAAAATTTAGTCAATGTAAACAGAATTCTAATGTCAAAAATCTTTTCAAGCCAACTCATTTCGTATACACAGTCCATTGCTGACCAAAGTGCTTTTCAGAGTATTAAGAAATCAATATCCCATGATGAGAAAGAATTTAGCAAAATGAATCATTTTGCTTTTAATACATATATTTAGTAGATTTCTATGTTGGACAAAGTCTAATGATATTGTAAATTTCAACTATGATGTGTCTTAACTCCATATTTAACCATTCCTTGAAATCAGATGTAGTGAGAAGACCAACATGCTAAAAATGAGGGCATTCCCTTAATTTTCTATGTAAGATGGTAAAAAATGCTTTATATTCTATCATATGTTTTATCTATTTTAATTATAATAGAAGTGAATTTTTGTTGGGCTGAAAGAATAAGAAACATATCAGAGTAAGGAAGGACATTATCTGTTCATAATGTGAGAAACTTCTGTGCTGTGCATAGTCAAATGACCCAAATTTTGATGATCATATAAATTTAAAAGTCTCAAAATGTATCTAACATATATAATCTATTTATATATATACATATATATGTATATATAATCTTATATTGGGTTCATTCTGCAGGACTATTAGTTATCATATAAATACTAAAAAGTAGTTTCAATGAATTTCTATGTGTGAAAATAATTGTTTACATATCAAAATATTAAAATTAAGTCAGTAAAATGAAGTCATAGAAATGAACAAAGAATCCTTCAAAATTATGATTCATTCTTCATGCTTTGTATTTTTCATACTTACATTATTGAATGTTTTATGTATTACCTGAAATTAATTCACTGAGCTGACATCGATCCTAAAACTCAGAATCTGTATTGTGAGTGGTACATAATATATTGGAGTTGACTACATTTGCCTTTCCGTTTTTGGTCTTACATTAAATTTATTCTCTTCTATGTGGTCTTATACTTATCTTTCACATAATAGATCTGCCTATATTTTATTCTCTGAGCATATGTGCATACTAAGCAGTAGATGATAATAAATAAAAGTTAAAGTTAAATAAAACAAGGGAATGTTATTAGGAAAATGAATACCTTCATTCAGAACTAGAATGACAAAATACAGGCCATTAATCCCATTAGTAGATTTTGTGCATTAACTTAAATCCCTGGGGATAGAGAAAATGCCAATAAATATTAATTTTATATAGATTTATGGAAGATGAGGGTGTTGATTCTTAAAAATCACTCTTGCTTCTTCTTCCACAATGTCATTTAATCCTTCTGATATTATTTGAAATAATGATCTGGACTCTGCTTTGCCTTTTCTATGCTGTTATAGTTACCATTGTCTTAGTAAAAGAACCTACAGTTTTTCCATTTAAAATAATTTAAATTTTACTAGAATAAAAATAGGATAGAGCTTTTAATAATGCATGTGTCATTTAAAAATCTCTTTGGAAGTTTCCTTCAATAATCTTCTAAAAGTTTCTTCCTTAAAATAAGAGAGATGTCAATTTTAAATACTGAATTTTGAATGAATTTTACTTTGTTTTCTGTGATACTGCTGCCTGATTTTTTGGTTATACTCTAATTCTGCTTTTGTACCACTGTCTTTTCCTCTACTTTTAACTTTCCTGTTTTGAGTGAAGAATTGATTGTATTACTTTAAATTTTACAACTAATTAAAAAGGCAAGAAAGGGGCAGAAATTTAGTGAATAAATTCTATACCATGTTGTCTCTTATGATGTGAAAATGTAAAATTTTAGGTGTGCTCTAGGAATATGAAGAATTGACAAGAATATGTGATACTACATTTTCATAAAGTTATTGAAATATACTGCTTCAATGCAAACCATTGTAAATACAACACTGAAAGAAAATAACATAAAGGGAAGTAATTAAATAAATGAAAGAACTGGCAGGACAGTTTTGGGATACAGAGTTTCCACTTTTAAAATAAGTCATTGGTATAGATAGAACACAGGAATTAAGATGGAGTAAATATAATCTTTCACAAAAAGTCATGTGCTATCTAATCTTATGTCCAATATCCATGTCATTCCTCAGTAAGGGACTAACTAAATACCAAATGAGACTCCCAGTTTCCCAGTTAATGACTCATTTCTCGTTCAGAGTGTACTAGTTCAAATCAACTTTTAAGCATATAAAACAACAGAGTATGGAAATTATTTGAAGAAGAAAATAACTGCATTTCTACTTAAAGGTTGTTAGCAGGAAAATCACTTAATGACAGTTATAGTAATTGAAATTGCTACAATTTTTTAAGAAAGGGTTCTGAATTTGGAAAAATGCTGACTTGTCAAACAACTGCCACTGAAATCACTAAACACTTCTTTCTCAACAATCAAAAAATATTCACATCCTCATGGTTAAGTATATTTTGTGGAAACAAACACTAGCTCCTTGAACTTGACTGCACTGCCATCTTTTTCTCTATCTAGTTGATTCCTAATCACTTCTCCATCTAGTCAGTTACAAAGAGTAGAAAAGAAGACACCTGATTTGCTATTAGAGAATGACTGGGACTATGGTGATTTCACACTTAGGGATCAGATTTTCCAGAATTTCTGAGGTTGTTATCACTGCTCTTAATGTTGCACATAGTCTACTAATTTAAGTAGTTGCTAATCTGTGTTAAATGTATAATTGAGAGGAACATTGTACTCTTTAGAACTTAGAAAGAGACTCAATGTAAAAATTCTAAGTATAAAAAATCAGTATATAATGGAAAATAATAACCATCTACAGGATGACCCCTGCATTATTTCAGTTGAGGAATTTCTTATATAGTTACATTTGGTCAGAAAGATTTAGGTGTATTCTCAGGAATACACAAAAGGAAAGATAGTTTATTGACCTTATATCTCAGATACTTCTGGAATTATCTTTCCTTCTCACTAAAAAAACATTAAGTCCTGAACTACATCAGGGGCTAATTATTGTAACTACATTCACTTGAGCTTAAATAGTAGAATCTGTATTCAAGAACAGTCAAATTGATAATTTTAAAATGAAATTGTAATTGTTCTCTTGCTTGTTTTGCAATCTTTAACAAGCCTCCTGTGAACCTTCTTATAAAGTCCAATATGTAATATCAAGATACAAAATAACCAGTCAAATCCAATTCAAACAAAAGTAACACTAGAAATCTGACTGTAAATCTGAAGTCACCAGGAATCAGAGGATTAGAAAACAACAGGGAGAAAAAGAGTTGAGTGAACTTGGGTGTAGAGATACAGGTTCCATGGAAGAGAATGGTTACTTGATTCTGAGAGGGATGACACTATATTTCTGAATCATATATACTGTGGTAAGCTAGTATCACCTCATAAATAAATCAGTAATTAATTAAATGAATAAAACAAACAACAAATTAAAATTTTAGGTAAAAAAACTATAATACTTCTCTAGATACATATCACTGTACTTAATGAACTTGAACTGAGTCTAATGAGGTATAATTTAATCAATGCATATCACTTAATAATTTGCTAATAGAAATGACATATCTACAGTATATTCAGGAATAAATGCAGTTTCCAGCTCCCAAATCTTCATCAATTCCTTCATCAATAATCACTTTGACTGCATTAACTAAGCATCCGATACATTTGATTTCTATTTATTGCTTATAACATTGCCAAGTTATGTCTCACCTGGGGACTTGTCCCCTGTCCCCATTACCTAAATGTCAACTTCTACTTCTTTGGCAGGGTCTTCCTGCCATTATGTCCTTTCCATTATGTCCCAGCTTAAAAAGCACTTCTGCAGGAATCACTTTCACTTCCTACAGAAAATCAATCCCTCATTTGCAGTTTCATAACACTGCTTAATTTCTGCCTGGTAAAGTAGTTGTAAATTAATGGTAGTGTGATTACCACTTTAACACTGACTACATCACTCAATAAGTTTAGTGAAGACTGAAAGCAAGCCTGCTCTTTCAATGTGGTATCTTCACTGAGTTTCTCAGTGCTTAACATATGATCTATATTCAGTAGACATTTTTACTGAAATGCATATAAATAAATAAAAATTAAAACTTGATCAAATAGTGCAAGACCTATTAAATGAGGGGTGATGAAGGAAATCAATCAGCAAATTTGTCACAACTTATGCAACTATCTCAGTGATATGGTTGCCTCATGACGAAACACCAAGGTTAAAAGCCTTGTGTGAAAAACAAGTTATCCATGGGAATTATCTATTACCCTTGCTTTGATTTTGTGTTCAGTAATTCTCTTTATAAATTTTATTTCATTGCTACTTTTTCAGAAAGAGAAGTGACTGTGAAACAGTTTTAACTATCCTGATGTCTGTGACATAATTTTATAAATAAAACTATTGATATTCTGGTGTATCTGATATTTATTTACTCACACATCTCAAAATCTTTCCACTGTTGGACAGATGGATCAAAGGAGATTTTAAAGAATGCAAGTCACACAAGGTTACAGTGACCCTAAAAATAAAGGTGTAAACATAATCTAGAAAGAAAGATAGCTTTTAATGAGGTTGAAAAACATGACTAGAAAAGACTTCATGTATATCGGACATAAGCTTCTGTCAAACTGAGGATATAGAGCTAGAAATTCAATGACCAAATCAATGAAAATGCAAGATTAAGTAGGATTGGTCATTATCCTGGAGGAATTTTCTCTCATTGCTACAGCTGTTCAATTAGAAGTTGTTTGTAGTGATTACTGGGGCCACTGTAAAAAGTACAGTGAAAAAAAGACACACACAGGGAAGGACACAGATGTATTAATATCATGTCTAAAAGCAGTTCCAATAGAAACCAGTTGACTCTTTCAGGAGGAAGGATTATGTAGCACTGTGTTAAGAGATGGGCTTCAACATTAGAATTCCTGGTAGTAAAACCCAGCATTCTAATAGTCATGTGAAATTGAACAAGTGACTTTATATATTTAAGTATTAGTTACCCTTTCTGTGAAACAGGAATAATTATTAACCAACTTGTAAACATTAGGTAAGATATGATAGACATGTGCTTGTGTGCACCTGTGTAAAACATAATTTGAAAGAAAAGCAAAGGCTGAAAATTCAATTGAATTCTAATAAATCGGTGACAGAAGATAATTAGAAATATATGAAAAATACCAGTTCACTATAAAAAGTAAACTTTCAATGGTAAAAATGTCCCATTTCCTAAAATTGCTGAAATAAGAGATCAAAGTGAGCTCATTTGTCAAGATCCAAGACCTGGTAATAAAGGAATTTTCAATTCAACAAAACTAAGTAGACCTAGAGGCACATTACTGGATTAAAAAAAACATTAAGCCAATATTAACTTGTCTAAGTGTTGCCAAGGTATTTTGATCAAGATATTATGAGGTCAAAGCATAAATTCTGAGCCTACACATAAAGACCCTGAGAAAGAAAATTCTTGGAAAGAGCTTATCCTCACTATAAACCAAAGCTGAGGCTGACTCCAACATCAATCAAACCAAAAGGACCACTACACATTCTGAACAGTAGCTAACAGTCATAAAAATCTCTAGCTGACAGATGTTTGTGTATGTGAGAGAGAATACAATACAAAAATGAAACTATAGATTTGAATTCCACACAAATATTAATAAATGATTTATTTCTGTGGATTAATAGGCTATATATCATCATCTGATTTTATATCTCCAAGCTAAACACAGACTTTTTTTCAATAATTTCCAACAGTGAAACATTACATTTTTAAATTTCAGTTTATTAGTTTGGTATTCCAGGTTGCACTAAAACCTCTGCTAAACACACATTTTGTTTGTGTGTTTTTTATGGACCTTGTCTGCCCTATTTCAAATGACTAATACAAGCTAGTTCCAAGTACCCTGAACAAAAACTAGTTACCACGGGTTTTTTATTGGGTGAGGGGGCAAGTCTTTACTGAAAAATCCTTTTACCAGCTTCCTAAACCAGAGAAAAACATTTACCTTTTAATCTGTTGCAAAGGGAAAAAGCCTTTATTAACCCTCAAGCTTCCACAGAGGTTACCATTGTCATTTACCTGCTATTGTCCCAGGGCCCTTTCCATTCCGAATTAGAAAAGAAAGGGAAGGAAGGAAGGAAGGAAGGAAGGAAGGAAGGAAGGAAGGAAGGAAGGAAGGAA
>PVHY01012552.1:0-18879 GCA_004024945.1 Uropsilus gracilis | reverse complement strand
TAACATGTGCTACCAAAAAGACATGAATAACCCCCGTGTCCAGAACTGTCCTTTAGTACCTGATCATCTCACCACATGTTCAATCAGAGTTCACAAGCATGTGATCCAAAAACAGGGTAGTCCTTTTTTCTCCTTTGGGGTCTGTTTCAACTACCTCCAAACACATGGTCCATGATGCAGTGTTCTTTTCTTTCTGTGCCTGTCTCAACTTTAGGTAGTAAAAAAGCTCCAACATGCAGGAATCAACACCAGGTCCATTTTCTCAGCCTCACTCAGGACTTCTCCAATGACATCTAATCAAACTAGATGAAACAAGCTCCAATACAAAGTTCAAGTCTCCAAATTCTTTAGACTGCTTTAGCACACACCATCAGCTTATGCATGCTGAGGTTCATGAGCTCAACTCCCCAGACCATTTCCTGTTTATAATAAAACTTCATGGCCTCTCTGCTTTTCTGTCCTGCCACAGCACAAAGTTATTTTCCTCAGGCCAGTCCCATGGCTGTCTCCAGAAACCACAGTATCTCACCAGCCCAAGCCAGTGCTCATTGGCCAATGTCCAACTCTTTCTCTGCCTTTCTCTGCCTTAGCTGTCACCCCACAGCTGGGCCTCCATCTTCCCAAAATGGTCTGTTTTTCTCCCAAGTTCCTTTTTATATCTCTCTCCTTGCTTTCCCTCTCTTTTGGAAGCAGAGCCTTGTCAATCCACCTCATGTCTCAAAAGCCTTGTTTTTCTTTACTCCTCCCTTCTATCCTTCTGAAAGAAAACTATGAATTCTAATAAAGGGTCAACCTAGGCTTTGTTCACCTGGGTCCTGAAACAATCAAGTAAGAAAGTGAATTCTCCATAATATTGCCAAGTCCTTTCTGAAATTTACAATACTACAACAAAAGGAACTATCTCCTCTTTCCTAGCTGCATAACACATAAGCTATGCTAATGGCAGATGGTACTCCAACAGATTCTGTCTTCATAGAAAAACTTGTAACAAAATTAGATACTGAGGAAGATGCAGCTATAGCATGTACCTTTTTAAGTAAAGGTGAAAATGCATGGACACTTTGTTTATGTCAAAAATAAGTAGTAATCTTGACTTCCTAAACTTTTTATTGAAATAACATGTTCAGAAGGTCATATTCATTATTCAACCTCATAGAATTTTTTCCTATTATTTGAAATGGAATTTCAAATGTTCACATGTTTATTAGGTATCTAGAGACCAATTTCTAGTGTGCTTATGTGGATGTTTCTTCAAGAATTCAACTTAGTCCTTTTTTTTTTTTTTTTTGAGACTAGGTCTCACTATTTTTTCCCGTGAAACTGCAGGCTCACTTTGCCCGGTGTACCACAGACTCAAGCAATCCCCAGCCTCAACTTCCCAGGTAGCTGGAATTACAGGTGCATGCCACCACGCCCAGCTATTTTGGGGTCTAGGTCTCGCTACATGCCCCCAGTGGGACTTGAACCACAATCCCCGGACCTAGCCTTGGCTTCCTAGGCTGCCAGCTACAGGCATGTGCCTCCATGCCTGGCCCTCAAACCTTAATATTACATATATGGGCATATTTTCAGATTCCAGCATCTAAGGACTCAGTCTTCCCTCTACTTCATAGACCAGTTACAAGTCTCAGGCAGTTATTACTCCTTCTCAACCATCAGTTAAAGAACAGAGGTTTCCAAAACTACCCCTTTAGATTTTAGATACCCTCATAAGTTTCTGAAGAACAGGCTAAGAGTTTCCATGTTCTCTTTTGATGCACACCTTCTTCCTCAAATTTTCACATGGCCAAGAAAAGTCCACCGCTTTTTGGACTTTTATGGAGGCTTCATTGCACAGCCAATTTTAAGTTCTCCCCTTCATGGAGTTCTACCCTACATTCTAGTTAATTTCCCTTGGAAATAGGAATCACCTGGTTTCTCAGAGTTAGAGACTTCCTTTCTCTCTGCTTGCCAACCTGTGTGTATGGTATACCCTGTCTCAGAAAAAGATTCACATTGGGTATTGTAAAGTCTTTGATAATCAGTCTTCTTCCATTTGCCTGAATGAACATGAACCTGCCTGACTTGGCTTGGTTGTACAACAGGTAGGAGATGCAGATGAACATCAAATATTTTTGAGAAATGTATTTATTTCTTATAAATCGCAATATTGCAGTGGAAGAGCAAAAAGATGTCATGCCCCTCAAACCTATGTTCAGTGATGTCCCATTTGAGAAAAAAATTATAGAATATAGTGTAAGGGAACATTTAATAGAGTAATTATGCTCAAGATATAATTCAATGACAAAAATGGGTGTCTTTCTCTGCTCAGATATGTGGTAGCTCTCCTGAAGGAGGAAAACATTAGTGAGAAATATTTTCAATTGAATTTTATCTTCAATAAATATATGAACATAGATTTTACGCTTTTAAAGGGAGAATTTCTAATTTTTATATGTACCTAGCAATTCAGGGCAAGAAATCTGGGCAAGAAAAAGAAATTTTAAATCATCACTTTTCTGTGCTTTTAAGAAGAATCTAAATTTAAAAAAATGGATAACTTGTATATCACATCTAAAGAGATAAAAATTTTAGAAAGCTGATTCATTATAAATTTTTGGTCTAAAAGAAGGTAGTTCACATGTGAAAGGATAGGTTTGGTAGTTTCATTCTAATGAGGTTGTTATGTGACTACATCAGAGAGGTTCTTGACTTTTTATGAATATGTGAAAGACTGAATATGTGTCACCACAACACTTTTAGGTTAAATCTAAACGCTCAATGTGTTGGTATGAAGAGTTCTTTGGGAAGTGATTAAGTTATGAGGGTAAATCTCATGTCAATGAAATTAATGCCCTCATAAATAGAAGCCAGAGAGTGTCATTTCTCCTTTGCCAACTGAGGACATAGTGAGAAGACTGAGTTCTGTGAATGGGAAATTGTTCCAAGATGTGTTGTCATGGAAGGGGAAGGAAGGAGCACTCTCTGAGGTCCCAGGAAGGGGAACTATTTTCCTTGCCCACCACTTCCAAACCACTTACATCTCTAACTATGATTCACTACAGACCATGAAATGGGTTTCTTGAATGGGCTGTTGTTGGGAAGGAGGAAGGAGGGAGTTGGTCATTGGTAGTAGGAAAGGAGGATAAGCAGGCAAGCAATTCCTAATCTTTGGTTTTTGTTGCTTGCTTGGAGCCCCTTCAGACAATGAAGTGATTATGTTGATAATAACGTAGATTCAGTCTGTATTAACTCTTTCTCTTTCCAATCACTGGTATCTACATTAACACCTTGTTTGAATGGTTTCTGCTTGTATGTGCAAGTTTTGCTTCTGGAACTCAGCTATCCTGGTCTGGGTGATTTCAGAGTTTGAGCAGGAGTCTGTATTTTTCACCCATACTTACTTACTCTCTGAAACTCTCACTGTTTACACTAGAACTATAGTTACCTTGCTTTGATGCATGCAGGTAATATGTGTATTTAGACTGGCAACATAATTTTATCCCTTAGTAGTTTAGAGTTACTGAGTTCCCATTTTTCACCTGTTATAGTTTTGTACCTCTGACTTTCTTGATTTTTTTTTTCAACAAGATATACTTGAAATTTTCAGAAGTTACATAACAGTAATATAAATGTTGACTAATATTCCTGAGAAATTTGCATTTTTTGTGGGATAACTGTAAAATGTTAACTTCCTCATCACAAAGAGTATGAGTGTATATGATTAAAAATCAGTTTTGTTTTTTTGTTGTTGTTGTTTAAGGGTCACATAATGTGTGAGACACATGTGAACTTTAATTCTGTTTCCTTAGAAGTATGGGTTGACAAAGTAGTCTTGAAAATGCCATATGTAAGTGTTAAGGGAGTGCTAGTGTTTTAATGAGCCCCAACTAAAATATAATAAAATTTTACATACAGGGCTTAGCCTGAGACCATAGGTAATTATTTGGCGTTGATACTTTTATGTCAGTAACTGGTAACCAGAAAGTTACCAGTGGAAAGTTAATGTTTGAAGGAATAGTTTGGATTTGATAACTTTTATTCTTGGCCCCCAGAGGACAAACTGGAGTCTATAGCAGAAATTTGAAAGGCTACTAATGCAGGTATACCAGAACAAGTTTAGTAGCTGCCTCTCATCTCTCACCTGTATATTGCATCAGTAATTCTGGTGTGAGTAGGTGGAAAAGATTTTATAATGGTACAAAGAGACAGAGAAAAGAGGAAGTGATGGATAGTAGCAATTTTTTTGGAAACTAACTTAGGATACTAGTATCATTTGTTTCAATTTGTGAGATTTCACAAATTTGAATAGATTGGAATAGAGTTTGCAAGGTACAGGGATAAACTTACAAGATGAAAAAAAGGGCTTTCTTCAGACTGTGTAAATGACATTTAACTAAAGTGAATATTGAAATTTGGGGGAGTTAAAATTAGATTTAATGAAATGGCATCTAATAGTCTCAAGGGAGACATTCTGAGTTGAGGCTAGACTTTTGTATTTGTTTATTTTTATTTGGTTTGGTATTACTTTGTAAATCATTTCTGTAAACTGATGGTTAAAATGAATGCTCAGGTAGAATAAGAAAAAGATTAGTGCTGACATGGAGTATATTTTTTATGTCTCAAGCAGCAAATTGTTAAATGTATTCATGACAATGTAGTATTTCATAAGCTGGTGTCATGTCATAAAATTGTTTTATTCAAAATAAGTGAAAATAAAATAAATACATTACTTAATCATCTATCTTCTAATTTTAATGCATTCAGCTTGGTTGATCAGAAATTGTCATATATTTGCATTGAGTTGACATAGAATGTTAAATCATCAGAAAAATTTTAGCACTAAAGTGAATTAAAAATCATTTGAGTTTATTAATATAGTTGTAGTGGCTTTTTGACTCTTTAGTAGTAAATATTGAAATTTAAAATAATAGGAAAATATCATGAAATTATAGATGTTTGCATTTTTGATATATAAAAATTAAAGAGAAAGTGTGTTAGGTAAAATGGTAATATAAAAATTATAGATTCAGCCCATAGAAAGTAAATTCTTTTATTTAATGTTTGCAGTCAATAAAAGTATAAGTCACACCAACACTGTGTACTATAGATAATTTTAGAAACCATAAAGCACAGAGAGAGGAAACATTTTAAAGGTTTTATTTGGAAACTGGGTTGAACATTGTTAAAAAAAAAGTTTGAACAGAAAATTAGAGCTGTTAAAACACTGCTCAGCCTCCAAATCAAAATCTTAAGAGCAGGAGAAATCATAAGAAAAATTATCCCTATGGATTTTATCTCATTTGGCTTGAAATTAAAAAGATTCCTCCTACTAAAATACTAAGTGTCACACTTATCTATAATCTTTTATCAGCCAGAGATGCTTGTACATTGCAATGTTTAGCAGAGTTTCTGACCTGTGAAAAACTAGAAACAAAAATACAAACAAAAAAAGCAAGACAGCAGTCTATTCTTGTTTTTCCAAATAGTCATGGTTATGTTCTATAAAGGTCAAGAACACTGAATTGGCAAATAATGATCTGTTGCTCCCAGGGAAGAAGCACACATAAATGCACAAAAGATAAACACAGACACACATGTATGTATGAATGATATTTTATAAGAGTCATGTATATTTCAAATAATAATAAAGAGATCCCAGACAGAATTTAGTGTCTAATTCAATTTACATCATATATATCTGGATATTAATACAGTAGTGTATATACCTTTTTTAAAAGTCAGAATAAAACATGTTAAACTATAAGTATTTAATTTTGGTTTAAATGTAAGATTTCAATTTAGGAAAAGAATGCAAACAGATATTCAATATAAAAATGTAATGATAATGTGTAAGAACATTAAGTATTAAGTGACAACTTAGTAAATTCAAAGGAACTGTGAATTCATTAGTAAATTCAAAGGAATACTTTCTTCATTAATTATTACAAACTGACTATGTTTATAGCTATACTAATGGACTGACATTTGACATATCATACCATAAAGTGTATACATAAAATAATTGCTATAATTGGGAACTTATGCAAAATTGCTTTATTAGCTATTTAAAGGCTTCATCAGGAATTAGGTGACTTTTCTCTAGCACTTAGAAACTTGGTAACAGCAGAAAGAGAAATATGCAAAGTCAGTTCAATCAGAGGAGACAGAATAATACAACTAAGAGATAAGCAAAGAAGTATCTTCAGTTTAATATTACTCAGTTCGTAATGGAGCAGTTTCAAATGATAAACAGGTCAAAAAGACACCTGTGCATGTGAATTGTGAATGTTAGGTGTACAGGAATTCAAGGTACTATAAAATGAAGGTGGCAGAAAAGGCACTAAGATGAAGCAGTATAGTGAACATACTGTAATAAAAGAGTCTAATAGGTCCTGGTAGTGATGGAGTTTGACCACTGGCTTTTATGACAAATAGCTAAATTACTAATATCATCACCTAGATCATAAAACTTTAAAACTGAAATTGTTAGCAAGATAAAAGAATCAAATTGCCATCATTTTAAAATTGAGGAAGTGAAGAGAATAAATTGTGTGAGCTCAGTTGCTAGTAACAAGCTTAAGGCTGCATAAGTAATTACTTGGTTACTTTAAATAAATAAATCATATCTTACTATTACTGATGCGTGCTTTCGATCACATGAAAAGTATCTGTGGAATTTGACCTTTCTGCAGAATAGGATTTTTAGCTCTTTGCTCTACATGTTTACTGTTTTGGTAATGGCTTACTAATTGATAGTAAAAGCACTTTAAATAAAAAAATGTTGTTATACAGGTATTACAAATTTTGATTGGCTCTAATAGTTTATATATAAGTTTTTAGCAATATTATGCTTTTTTCATAATTTGCATTAATTGAAAATGTGTCTTCAAATTTTATTCTTTGATAACATGGAATGATTTCCAGCCACATTTCTTTTTGTACAACTAAATACTGTAAGTTTATTTTCATGTCACTGAACTTGATGGGAAAGGATTATTAAATTCCTGTGTGAAAAACAATATAATTGCAGAAATGCATTGCTAGAAGAAATCATAGAAATTAACTAAAAATTACTTTATTCTTTAGATGAGTCAAATGAAGATCAGAAAATTGTAAATGATTAGTACCAGATGACTTAAGCTACATGAGTAGATTTCTCAATTCTAACATAATTTTATCTTCCAGTTGTTGTTATTTGTATTTCTTCAGTCTGGTGTGATCATCATAAATTCTCCCACCACCAAAAACCCATAGTTCTCAGTCATATTCCATTGTACTTCCCTCCCAATTTTCTTGCCTCCTCCTTTATTCCTCCCCCTCCACCTGGATGTCTGCAATCTGTGGTCAAAGCATTGTTTTTAAGGTTTGCCTTTTTCTGATCTTTTGTTTAGCTTTTCTATATGCCACATATAAGTGAAACCATTAATTACTGATGCTTATCATTCTATCTTAAGTGATTAAGATAAACCTTTCTAGTTCCATCCATGTTGAATTTATCTTTTTTTGATCACTGAGTAATATTCCTATATGTATATGCACCATATCTTCTTGATCCACTCATCATTTATTTAGGGGGTATGAATATTATTTTTCCCATGGTTGGTTGTTTTAAATACTGCTGCTATAAAATATCACATAATCATAAGTGTTTTACTTTTGGTTAACAAATATACTGTCCTAGAAAGGGGCAGAATAGACTGACAAAAAAAAAACAAAACAAAACTTTCAGCAAAATAACTAGTCTATTACAGTTAGAAAAAAATAGGAAGCAAACAAACAAAATCTAAATAAACTATGACTCCAAGTTCACCCATACTAAAATAGTGGGAGGAGTTTTCTATTTTCAAAAGAATGCATTTATTACTTCTAAGATGATCACTCAAATGGTCACTACAGAGATTACATAGGAATTTTAACCAGATGCCCCTCACTATTCTGACATGATGTCAATAGAGTATTAGTAGATTAAGGACTTCTACCATCTTCAATGTCTGATATTCTACCCTTTCCTACTTCCAATATGGAAAACATGTCATCCCAATGCTTTCTTTTTCCTTGAAATGTGAACACTCATTCACCCTTAAAGTCTTTCTTCTCCTGCTTTCTCTCCATTGCCCTTTTTTCTTTCTCTTAAACACTGTTTTGTGTATTTTTCATAGAACATTTGAAGACTTAGACTTACATTCTTCTCTTGCCTTGTAAGCTCTGAGTACTGTGTCAACCAAATGTGCAGGACCCATCTCAACTGGACCTTTTACTTTGGCTAACACCTTCCTTATATCTAGAGTACCCAATGAAGATCATATTAACAGCAAGCATTTACTGAAGTGTCCAGATTCAGCTTGTATAAATACAATAAGTTTGAATAGTTGCTCCAAGAAATGCAGAAACTCTAGTCAAAATTCTTATTTCACAAGAGCTATTCTGCTTAGGTTTTCCCTTTCCTACCGAATAGGCACCTCTTTTAAGGTTCTATTAATTCCATTCCCCCATCATTGTGGAATAGCATCAGATAGGTCAGGGGGTTCTAGAAAATGCTGGTGGAGATTATGAGGTTCTCAGTCAGCCTTCCTTATAACCATTCCTTTATAATCCAATGCTAATTGTACATGTTGTATGATTATAATATTGCTATGTTCACCCATTTAGGTCAATGGGAGATAAAAATAGAATCAAAGAGATCAGTCATCCCACCCCCAGGATTCTGCCCATTAAGAAAATTAAAATTTCTTTAATTCAAGAGGGTCCCAGTGGAAAAGAGGTTGCTTGGCAAATGGTATCCAGAAAGCTGTTCCTTTTCATTTAATCTGACCAATGAAAATTGGCAAAGGGGAATGTCCTATCTTGAGGCAGCTTCTTTGGCAGATCCTGTTGCTCTGTCTTATATGAGAAGTTATCCCAGTCCCAAACTCCAAAGGCTATAAGACCTACAAGGCCTCTACTATCTCTCCAGAATGGAATCTGCCTCTTAAAAGAACAGTTCACTGGTAGGTTCAGTAAATGGCAATCTTCTTTCTGAGATGCTCCTTTTCAACTCTAAAGGTGAGTGGAAGGATGTTTCCCTCTTTTTTGTGTATCAACAAAAGAGCCTGTGTCTTTTTTAAATCTAATTCATGAAATTAGACAGAACTATCCAAATAAACTTGCCACTAAAGTAGAAGGCTCATTTTCTCTTGAAATAAAAACAAGCTAGATAAAAGAAAGTAGATACCACTGCCCTCCCACACACACACATGTAAAGCTCCCAGAAACAAAACTACTAAATTAAAGATTATAAACAAACCTCACATATGAACATGGAATTTCCCACAAAAAAAAAAAATCAAGGTTCATATACTAGTCTTATCAGATTCTGCCAAACCAAAGAAGGCAGAGGATGAGGAGGAGAGGAATAAGTTCAAAGAGGGAAAGTAGAACTAAAGATCGAATCCAAATTTAAGTCAAAGCACACATACAACAACTGTAATAAAAAAAAATTCCCTAAATAGAGGAAAATCCTGTCACATTTAACTGAACAATTGCAGTTCAGTTACAGTGGCCAATGGGAAGAAAAGTATCCAATGTGGAGAAAAGGCTCCACATTAGATGCTAAATGAAATCTAAAAAATCTAGGAAGAACCCAGCTGGGTTCCTAGGAATATACAAACTAAACAATTACAGAACATGTGGAAAAGACACATGGAGAAAACAATAACAGGGCCTATTTATAAGGATTCCGTAACACATGCAGATAGCCAGCTAGACAGACAGAGAGTTAGCTAGCTGAATTACAAGCCAGATATGGCAAGATGGTTTCTGGCTAATTCAATAGAGAAAACAAGAGTTTACCTTGAAAGTGGGAGAAGAATCTAGTTGATCTGCTGAAAACAGCCTGCCAAAGCCTGGGTAACAATACAGTGCCAACCACATACATGGAGAAAAATGTCCGGGGGGCTACTGACTAGGAAACCAGGGAACAGCAGTGTCTGTAATATTCATAGCCAAAGAGAAAGGAAAAGAGAAACAGGGTGGATTACTACAGCTCATGTGAAGAGGACTAGCCTCTCACACATACCCCTGACTATGACCATCACAATTCATTCACTTCCTGGAAGGCCCCTGAAGTTGGGGGGGGGGGGATTTCAGGCCATAGCATTGAGCAGGTATCATCTTCTCTGGCTTGAATGGTGTCTGGAAATCAGAAGCAGAGTTTGATTCCTCTTCTTGGTGGAGGGTTGGGGATAAGATGTGTGGAGGAGACCTGAGTACCAGATGAAGAGTTCAGCTACCCTAACCTGCTACAATGCAGTTCTTTTTTTTTTTTTTTGAAAGATCAATAGAATTTGATAAACCTTGGGGAAAACTGATAAAAAAATAAATGGAAACATGCAAATTACTAAAATCAAAAATGAATCAAAGAATATCACTGTAGCTCTTAATGCATCAAAAGAAAAATAAAAAATACTGTGAATATATCACAAACATAAATTTGACAAGAGACAAGTTTTTCAAAAAACAAAACAAATGCACATGCAATATGAAATAGGTGCTTTTAGTACTGCTATTATTATTGTGGAAAATGAGCTGATAGTTTGAAAATTCCCAAAATACATGCACATCCAAATGCTCTAATTAGATGTTTCTATCAGATATTTGAATAAGAATTAATAGCAATATAAAATAATCACTGTAGAAAGTAGAAAAGAAAAAGAAAAACTTTCAATTCATATTATTATGCTAGTATTACTCAAAAAAGCAAAACCAGACCAAAAATATCGCTAATAAAAATAAAAACTTCATAAACACAGACTCATATTAACAATATATAATAGTGCTGTTTACCATAAATAAGTGGGGCTTATTCCACAACCACAAAAGTGATTGAATATTTGAAACTTTAAAAATGTAATCCACTACATAAACAAGATAAAGAGGATAATTCAGATGATCATAATACTCAATATAGAAATATCTTTTCACAGATGTCAACACCCATGAATGCTAAAAATGGGGATACATTTTGCAAAGATCAACAATATAAAGGTGTAGCTAGCATTATATTAAATTCCATAATAAAGATGCAATTTGTCAGACTTTAAAAACAGAAGTGATCACCTGTGCCCGAAGTTTTCTTTGATATTCAATATAGAAATATCTTTTCACAGATGTCAACACCCATGAATGCTAAAAATGGGGATACATTTTGCAAAAATCAACAATATAAAGGTGTAGCTAGCATTATATTAAATTCCATAATAAAGATGCAATTTGTCAGACTTTAAAAACAGAAGTGATCACCTGTGCCCGAAGTTTTCTTTGATAGGGTATCATCTTTCTTTTTTTAAAAAAAATAATTTATTTATATATAAATTTCACATCTCTGTGATCTCTGGGGTTCACCCCCACTTCCTGACTGTTCCCACCCTGTCCTACCCCCCCCCAAGTGTGTATTGTGTACTTCAATTTGGTTGTTGGCTTGTTTTGACTTTTCTTCATGTCAAAACATGAAGAAAATATGTCTTTATCTTTCCCATGTCCCATATAGTAGTGAAACCATTTGGTACCCAATTATTTTTTTTATTTAACCATACAACACATTTATTTTTTTAAATACTATTTTATTTTGTTCTTTAGGTTACAACCTCTGTGTTGTTTTTTTCCCCCTCCCTCCTCCCTCTGGTGCCCCTTACATTCTCTCAAACCCCACTCTGTTATTAGCTGTGCTGTGTCCATTAGTCTCTTTTCTATGATAGTGTCTTTTCTCTGGGTGAGGGACTACGTTGTTGTTGGGACCAGGCGAACCTTGCTGTCAGATTCTCAGTCTTAAATTTGCATTGGGTGGCCAAGTTACATTCATCTGTGATCTGTCCATGTTTTCTTGATGCAGGCTGTCCTCTCTAATTCAATCCCCTCTACATTGCTTTGCTGCTTTTCCTTATGGCTCTGGTGTCAGACCTAGGGGGTTCTGCCCCTGCCAGTGTTGGTCAAGAAGCCTCTCTGTGAGTTCATGCTTCTGCGAGTGTCCTTTGAAGAAGATCATCTCCTCTGCATCAGTTTGCCGTTTTAATGGGGGGCCTATTACCCCCTCTTTGGTCATCCTCCTCTCCTGCATAATGAGGGAGGGTGTGTTGCTATTCTTGAACACATCTCCAAAATGAAGTCCCGGGTCTTGGCCCAGGGAGTGCAGAAGTGCACATGGTGACATAGAGTCTCTCGGTTGTTTTTCTGGCCTTACATGCACTGGTTCACTTGGTTGTCCATCTGTTTTGTCCAGCTCAGGCCTGTGGGCTGGACTTTTGCCTGGTCCCTCACCCGTTGTATGTTGCGGTTGGCGTTGCGCATTCTGGTTTCACTGAGGTTTAGCTGGAGTAAGAAGTAAGAGAGAAATGAAAGGGGCCCTCCCCATCCACACCCCGCACACCTCACACTGCCTCTCAGCAGGCCTCGGGTGTGCGGTGCCCAAGAGCCGGCCACCCAGGCAGGTCCCAGAAGTGGCCACCGGCCACTCCCCCTCCCCACTGCATGGGGAGAGGCGAGGCCCAGCCGTGCAGTCATGGTGGCAGCCGATGTCTGAGCCACCACTGGCGTGGGCCAAGAATGACCCACGCATCCCTCAAATGTGCACAACCCACCTCACCCACCCTCCAGAGGCAGACGAAGTCGGCTTGCTTGAGGGCCGAGGCCCCCTCGTTAACTGGGGCTGCGGGGCCATGGAGCTAGCTGCATGCTCTCCCTGCTCTCCCTGCTCAGTGCCAGCGCCAGCCGCCCAGGCGTGGTATCCAATTTTTTTGGGTGTAGTATCTTCTAAATGTCTATTAGGCCCATGTGATTTAATTCTTTGTTTAGGGTGATTATGTTCTTTTTACTTTTTGTCTTCTTGATCTGTCCATTATCTCCTTTCAAATTTGATAGTGGTTATCTGCTATATTTTGGTGCTCTTTTGAGTGTTATTTCTTTCTGTTTTACTAGACCCTTGTTCATTATGCAGTGTCCATCCTTGTCACTTATAACTTTTTAAGCTGGAAGCCTATTTTGTTTGATATCAGCATAGCTATGACTGTCTTCCTTTGAGCACCACTTGCTTGCAGGATTGTTTTACATCTCGTAAATTCACCCTATATTTATCTTTCGTTCTTAGGTGTGTTCTCTGGAGGGAACAAAACACTGCATTCTATTTCCTGATCCAACTATGTAATTTATGTGCTTTCTTTTTTTAATGGTGATTCCATTATAGTTTAAACTATAATGTCAATTTACATGTCCTTTACTTTGTTCATAGTTTTGTAGTTTTATTTAGCTCCTTATTCAATTCTTTGTGTAAGTTACTTCTGTTGGTCTAGATCCTAAAGTTTATTTTAATATTTCTTGGAGGAGGAATTCATTAGATACCAAAATGTATCTACTAAAAAGTAGAAGATTTTTTCTCTATCCGAGAATGTCCTTAGCTTTCTCAAACTTGAAAGAACCTTTCTGAACAGAGTAGTACTCTTGACAGGCATTTCTTTTTTTAGGCTATTATAAATATATCCTATTATCTTCTTGCCCTTAGTTTTTCTTTGGAGACATCTAATGTTAGTTACATGTATTTTACTTTCATGGATATCTCATGTATTTTCCTCTTACTCATGAATTACTGCATTTTCTTGTTTAAAGTTTCAGTATTAATCTTCTGTTTATTGTTTTTCTCATATCATTCATTTCCTTCTCTGAGTATGGTGGATAACTGTAAGCACTTTGGTGGTAGAAAATCTATGATGTTTATGCCTAAAGGAAAGTAATCTTGCATTGCAAAAAAATAAACAAGGTTGTTTATAAAGAATAATATAATTAAAAATAAATATTAAAGATAAAATGTTTAGATGTAAGTCAAATAAAGCATGTATTAGACTTGCTTCCTAAAAAAATACATAGTACTATTGGAAGAAATAAAAAAAATGAATTGAAAGACATACTGTATTCATGTAGTGGAGATTCAACATAGTAGTCATCTCCCTAAACTGTTAACTAACAAAACTCTCCCAAACTCCCTAAATTGCAACTAATAATTTTAATATAATCCTCATCAAAATTACAGCAAGTTTATATTTATATATATTCCATAAAAATTTATATATATATATCAGTTCTCTAACCGTATGCATAGATATATGTATTTATTCTTTAAATATACCACAGCCTTAAATACTGTAGTTATATACTACATCAAAATTTGATAGATTGAATGATCTTAATTTATTCTTCCTTTGCATAATAATTTTAGATATTTTATTTCCATTTCCATAAAAATAGAAATAATATATATAATCTTATTATAGCTATATATAATAGAATTTTTTTATTTTATTTACATATTTATATATAATATATATTATTTATATATAATAGACTTTTTCTATTATATGCTATATATTTTATATAACAAAATTATACATGTAAATATAAATACAACTATATATAATAGATTTTTAAATTTTCATTTATTTTATTTAATTTATATATGATAGTGCTTTTCTATTATATACAAAAGAATAATATATATAATTTTCTTTTCTATGGCAATGGAAATAGAAACCTAAAATAATTATGCAAAGGAAGAAAAGAAAAGGATTATTCAATCTACCAATTTTAGATGTAGTATATATATGTATCTACAGTATTTAAGATGTGGTACTTTGGAGGAATATATACATGCACTTATGGATAAGAATAGAGAACTGAGGTATAAACTCAGATATATATGCCCAATATATTTCTGAAAAAGGTTTAAGAGCAATACATTGAAGCAACAGATTGAGAGGAAATTTTACAAAGAACATATCCAACAATGCAGGTATTTAGAGTGTGTAAAGAAGCTTCTAAATTCTATAATATTGATCCAATTAGAAATGGATGACATTTCACAGATGAGGATATACTGATGACAACTAAACACAAGTGTGTTCAACATCATTTGAGACATGCAAATTCAAGTCTGATTAATCTGATGTTACTTACCAGGAGGTCTAAAATAGTCAGGACATCAATGTTGACAAGTACTCAGAGCAACTACATCACTCATACAATGCTGACAAGAATGTAAAATAGTGAAAACATCTAAAAAACTTGGTAGCTTTTATAAAAATAAAAATATAATTGCCATAATACTGGGAAATTGTCAAAATCCACTACTTACCACCTTCGTCATTAGTATTCTACCATCAAGTTATTCAATTACTCATTTTGCTTTTTACTTTAATTAACTGATTAATTGATTGGCTGATTCATTCATTCATTCATTTTCTTTCATCCCTATCATCAACCCCTGTTTCCTCTTTTCCCTCTATTTCCTCCCTCCCCTTTAAGATCAGAGTTCTTGGGATGTTTGTTGATATTTACTAGATCACCAAAATGTCTGGGGTACAGACTCAAGCAATCCCCAGCCTCAGCTTCCCAGGTAGCTTGGATTACAGATGCATGCTACCACACCTACCTATTTTTTTGGGACTAGGTCTCAATACGTGCCCCTGGCAGGACTCAAACCCCAATCACTGGCCATGGCTTCCTAAGCTGCCGCTTACAGGCATGCGGCACCATGCCCAGCCTCTACCACATCTTCTTGATCCACTCCTGGGGAATTTAGGAAGTTTCTGTGACCCAGTTATTATAAATGCTGCTGTGAATTTCATTAAACATATAGTTTCTAAATTTATTTTCTTGTGATTTTATAATCTATAGATATGTGTCCAGGATTGGATTGCTAAGTCATATGGCATTAACACTTTTATTATTTTTAAGATAAATCCACATTGTTTCAATAATGGTTCACCAATTTGAAACACATCTTCTCTAACACTATTCTTTGAGGGTATTTTTAATATGTGCATCCTCACAGGATCATTGTAGTTAATCTGCATCTTTTTTACTTTTAGAAGTGACAATGAACATTTTACATGATTTTTCACCTCATAGATATCTTATGTTGTGAAGTTTCTGTTCTGTTCACATCTGCAGTTCAATAATTATTTTTTTATTGTTTTTATATATCTTGAATATTTTTTTTTCCTTTTGGGTATTCCTCCTGCCTCTCCTTCTCCATCTTCCCCCCTCACCATATCTCCCCTTTCAAATGCCAGTTGTTGGTCAATTTTTAGCCCATTGTATTCTTCCTTTTCTTTTTTGGAGCAATGTCCTTTTCCCAGGTGAAGACGTGTTTTCCAAGGAGACAGCGGTGTGTGCTTAGATTTCCAGGTGCGTCTTTGTTGTGGGTAGTCAGTTTGCACATCTTTGAATCCTTTCAGTGCCTCCTTCTTTTTACTAGTCATCTTCTCCAACCCAGTTTCTGTTGCATTTTGCTTTTTCTATGCTTTGTAGTTCAAGGTTCTGGCATTAGGAGCATTTCTCCCAGTCAATATCCATATGAAAAGTTTCTTGATCAGGATAGGCACTGGCAAATGGTTGGTCTAGTTCACTGTGGGGTCACTGTCCATCTCTGTGACCTTCTCCCTATGGAATGGGAAGATGCCTCACTGGGAATTCCATTCCCATTTGTGGAAACCTCGTGGGTATATTTCTCAGAGAGTTTGTCACTATAGTTGGTCTCACAGCCCTGTGTCCTATGGATTCAAATGTTTGTTTGACCTGGGCCATATTTCTTTCTCCTTTCCCCCATATTCATGTGTATCTGTTTTTGAATCAGTGTTTTAATTGTTCCTGGTGAGAATTGACTGAATTTGGAGTAAGCCACAGGGGGGATAAACCTCCTCCATTGGCCCACATGCCTGGCAGTCACCCATAATCAGAAAGAGGCTGCAAGGGAATGTGGAACCTGCAGGGACATGGTTGACCTGGCAACCTGGTGGAACCAGGCAGAGATATGGGGACAAGCCCCTTGGTTCAAGGTCTCTTGTTAAGGCAGCTTGGATCCCCTGAAAGGCTCCTGCCAGTCAAGCATGTGATGACAGGAGAGGAGAGTGTGGGAGGGATCACTCACCTCTCACACTCCCAAGCTCAGAGGGGACAGCAAGAAAGCCTCCAGGGTCATGGTTGACTTGGCTACCTAAAGGAGCTGGATGGAAATGTGAGAACAAGCCCCTTAGTCTTGAACATTAATTTTTTGTCAGTTATGTACTGTATAAATACTGTTCCCATCCAATAACGTGTTTGATCTTATATTTTCTTTTACCATATAGAAGCATTTCTTAATTGACACAATCCTGTTTTTTTTTCTTTAATTCCAATATGGTTGGAAGCAAGACAAATAAATTCATTGCCATCTCATGGAATGCATCATCAATGTTTTCTCTTCTATTATTTTATTATTGTAGGTATTAAATGTAAATATTTAATCTTTTTGAAATTTACCTTTGTGCATGGTTTTAGAAAGTAAGCTAAAACTTAAATTTTTCATGTGTGGTTTTGAATTTTCCCACTACAATTTATTAAATAGACTGTACTATGCTCATTTTGTGTCTACAGATATTTTATCATAGACTAGATATTGTTTTATACATGTTTTCATTTCTGCATATTTGACTCTGGTTCATTGATGTATCAGTTTTCATAAAATTAACACATCTTTTAGTAGCATCAGTTTATAGTAAACTTTGAAGTCAGGTAACTCAATAATTTCTCTCCTTTATTCTTGAAGTTACTTTTATATGTGAAGGTCTCTTGTGGTTCCTAATAAATTTTGATGCTTTTGTTTAGTATTTGGAAAAAGATATAGGGATTCTGATGGGGATGTTGAATTTGCATATTGTTTAGAGGACATAATCATGGTTATTGTATTGGTTCTTGCCACCCATGAACATGGAATATCCTTAATTCCCTTGCATTGCTATTTAAGTTCTTTAATAGCATCTGTAATTCCCCTTTTACAGATCTTTTATATGTCATTCATTAGGTTGACTGTGGGGTATTTCATTCTTTTTGAAGTATTTATAAGTAAGTGAACTTGTTTTCTTAATATTGTTTTTTTTCTTGTTCATCGTTTGTAAATTAAGAAAAACTGTAGATTGCTTTATGTTGATATCATAGCCTGTCATTTCGTTGTATTTGTTGTTTCTAATAATTTTTGATGAATAGTTTAATATTAAAATATCATATCATCTTTGAATAGTGATGTTTCACATCTTCTTTTCCTATTTGAATTCCCTTTATTCTCTATATTTGTCTCATGGTTCTACTCAAAACATCTAAGATTAAACTTAACAGAAGTGGTATCTTTGGACATCTTTGTCTTGTACTGGGTCTTCTGGGGAAAGCTTTCAGTTATTCACTATTGTGAATTATATTGACTTTTGGTTTAAGAGGATCATAAATGGTTTCTCTGCATCTGTTAATTTGTTAGGTGATTTTATTTTTACTTTTGTTGAGATAGTATATTACACTGATATTGACTTATATATATATTTATATATATGTATATGTATATGTATATATATATATATATATATATATATATTATATATATATATTGAACCCAGGGATGGACCCCAGATATCCATGGTCTTTAAACTTTGGGACATGTCATTGGACTCAATTTGCTAATTTTTATTTTGTTAGTCAGTTTCTTTCTGGGTTAACTTTGATAAATTATATCAGTATATGAATGCATCCTTCAAGGTTAATAAATTTATGATTTTTTTTCTTTTTTGCTAGCTTGACTAGTTTATTTTCTTAAAGACTGAGCTCTTGGTTTCATTGAATATATATAATAAATGCATGTATATATTTTTCAACTCTGTTTCATTTATTTCTGCTCTTATTAATAAAATTTATTCTAATAAATTTTATCTGTTTCTTTATCTCCATGAATTCTGTTAAGTTCAATATTATGTTGTTTATTTTGAATTTTCTTGTTTTTTAATATAGGATTATGCTTCATTTATCTTACCCTTTAAAACTGCTTTTGCTACATCCCATAATTCCTAGAAACTT
>PVHY01012551.1:14611-44233 GCA_004024945.1 Uropsilus gracilis | reverse complement strand
AGAGATTGCGGTTTCACGTCTTTTGTGCCTTTCTGCGGCGCTCTCGAGATTTTTGTCTCACTGGGTGAGGGCGCCCTCTCGTGGCCAACGATTTCTTGTCTCGATGGCAACCTGATAACTCCAGATTGTGGGTAAGACTGCACCCTATTTGTGGAAATTGCTGATTCTACAATATTTTCAGTATCTCTTGACACTCTGACTGCCACAGAAGTCAATCTTTCATTTTACGTTAACAAGATTGTGAATTTTAAAATAATAGACTTTCTATTCAGAGAACAGATTTTATTCTCAAACCACAAAGCAGCATTGGGAGAAGGCTTGGAAATACTTTCTTTAGAATGTTACCTAAGATGCTGCTTCTAAAACTGACCATTATTTTTCCTGTGGCCAGAGCCTGATTCATTCTTGACAAGAAGGGCACTGTATCCCATGTTCTGTTAAAGCTAGCACATCGCATCTTTTAATGTGAACTCCTATTTCTCAGCAAGAATTTCTACCAAGAATGAAAGTGAAGAGATATGCCCAATTTGAAAGAGGAAGGTGTCAATTGTCTGGCTATACATTGTAGATGTCTAGCACACTTCCCAGTTACAGGTAATGATTCAAAGATAGGTATTGGAATCTTGAGGAGAGGTTAAAGCTAGCTGTGCTAATTTGGAAATAATCAGCATTTAGAAAAAAATTATAGTTATTACACTGAGTTATCTAGAAATCATGACATTAAGGAACTCTCAATATTCAGGAAGCAAAGCTGTCTAAAATGTTTTAGCATGAATGAAGTTTTCCACAGATGACAAACAGAAAAATTTTTAACTATATGGTGGCAGAGAGAAGGCATGAAAGTGTTCAAGTGACTTGTCTCTTGTTTATATTAAAACATGGGAAATAATGAGTAGTGATTAAACTCTCAGGATATAAAGTCAGACAAACTCAATTTCTAAAGATCTACCATGTTTAGGCCAGTGATATTAGGCCAATGTTCGAGCATAAAGGATATTCCTCCATACGTCTGTGTTTTTCTAGGCTAGTAAATAATTTATCTGTGTTAGAAAGATTTAAGAGAAAAAAATAAATTTAATAATAATAATATGAACACTTTCTGAATACATGGGAGATCCAGTAAGAATGTATAACTCATTCTCATGACTTTAGTTACCATTTTATTTAGTTTACTTATTTTTTTAATTCAGAGTTCCTTTATTCCAAATTAATAAAATTTATAGACAGAACCAAAGGAAAAGGTGGTGTTGGGATGGGGCCAAATTAAGTTGAAGGGAAATGTAAACTATAGAAAGTTACTGTAACTTTGTTGCTTTATCCTTTTATGAGTTCTTTTTGACAAACATGTATGTTTTACATCATTGTAATATAGCATTGTAAAATTGCTGAGGTTCTCCCACCACCATGTCACCCATGAGCCACTCAACTAAAGACAAGGGACCCTGGGGGGAGGAGTAAGGGTTCACTTATGGGAGGTTACCAGAGAAGGCACAGTAACAAATCTACAACTATTCTGACTTTTCCATTGAAAAGAGTTAGGGAGCTCAGATTTTCCCCATTTAAACGAGGGAAGCAGTTTTACAGAAAGAGACTTTCCTTTATACATGTGAATGTCTCTCACAAGAACAGTCTCCATCCAGTCTTCAACACCTCATTTATCAAATACTAAATCTGCCCAACATACTGTGGATTGACAAGTTCTTCCACTTCACAATTATTTCCAATTCTGTTTCCCTACAAAGTAGATATTTCATCATTCCTAACTCACATGATGTTATGAGAAAGAAATGGAAGAACGAATGAAAACTACTTAGCACAATACTTGGCACTTATTGGCTGTTTAGTTATGAGTCAGTGATCACTATGTTTTGGTCCCTTAAAATTTGGTCCCTTTCATGTTTAATTTTTAAATGTGTCTCAGTAAATAAATGAGACCTATTAATGATCCGAATAGGGAAATGGGGTAGGAACTGGAAATTCAGTCCACCTTAACTGTTTTGCAGACATGGATTAATGAAACCAAGTTAGTATGTTAGAATAATAGATTTTAATCACAGAAAGAATCTGTGAATATAGTAACATTTCATATCAGACTACAGGTCTTCAATTTATGTTTTTACTAGGCAATAATAGAAATCATTTTGGAAAAAAAGAAAGCAAATTTATCTGAGAAGTTTTGAAAGATTTGACTCAGTAAATTCAGCATCATTTAGTTTTTCTTTTCTCCACAGTAATTACAAAATCTGAAGGAAGAACAAAATGTAATATTCTCTAGAAATAAGAAGAAAGAAACATAGCAGTTTGGCCATATTGAACATAATCATGTTTCGTATATGCACTTTCAGAAGAGATCCCATGCTGTGGACTGAAACGAAATACAATAATTATCCCCAGCACTAAAAAGCCATCATATAGTTCACAATAACATATATCAGTTCTTACTTACCAGACACATGATAATGTGAGTGTATTTTAAGAGAATTCTAATGTGCCTCAGTAACAACCAAATTGTTCACAATAATTTCAGGTGCAAAACTAAACAGAAAGGATTTTTATTTTCTGAAAATGATATAGATTACATATATTATGTGTATATATATGGACAGTGATATGAAGCTGAGTGTTAATGCAAACTAGGGTGAAAGTCAGGAGCATTTACCCCAGGTTTTTTCCACTTCAGCACTTCCTTCTCCTTGGTGAGCTTTATTATTATTTTTTTTTTCTTTTGTGGGAGGAAAATCAGAAAGGACCTGGGCCAAGTGCCAGGTCAGTGGGGAAAAAAGGCAAGTAAACCCTCTCTGGAAGAAGAGAATCGACAGGGAGTTATATGAAAGTCTACTCCTAAATTAAAAGAGTATCATTCCCTCTAAATTGGGAGCAAACTGCAGGGAGAACATACAACCTATTTGTGCCCACTTTGCTTCTCTATCACACAGTAATTGTTCATTTATAACAGCTGATGCTGTAGAGGTCTTAAGGGCCATTTCTCCTCTATGTTCTTGATGAAAAGCTATGCTCCATTACTCAGCATTTAGAAATAATGACTGTTCCTCTCAGATTGTTGTCAGCCAGCTCCTGTTTTAATTTCCAGAACACTTATGATGGCAAAGGGCATCTTTTGAGATCCTTTGAAAAATGTTAAAGTCAAATAATGTCATATTCATATGCTGTCACTCCCTGTCAATTCTTCAACAATGTATTTAGTCACATTCCAGCTCACAAGAGTGTAAATGCTGGTTGGGAAGCTCTGTTTTAGTAAGGCAATAGCAAGCAAGACAACTGCCTATAAAAGGGAGGGTGTAGGAAACTTTCTCTGGATTGGTACACAAGATGATAAAATCAATTATTTTAACTAAATTGACCGGTTAATTTTTCAAATGTCTTAATTGTCTAATATCCAAGGAGTTGTTTTATTGTTGTTTGCAATACATTTGACTTCGGATCAGTTATTAACTTGAACATTTTCTCAAACAGTAGAATGAATCCTTTAATATGGCCTTGAATAATGGTCATCCTGCCTTTCTAAGCAGGTTTCATTCCAGAGAAATCTCTATTATCAATATAGATAATTATCTTTTTGAACAAAATGTTTATAACTTCAGTTTACTGATTTGCCACATACAACATTATCTCGTCTTATTCTCTACCCCATACTTGTATAGAAATAGATATTGCTCTTTCATTCATGTATGTAGTTATCTAACAAGCAAGTTGTATCTATAGTTTTTGTGTGGGTGATGTGGTTGGTATGCAGGTGTATATTTACTGCCTACTAATTATTAGGTACCATACCAAGTAATAAAATAATAGTGACTAAGGGAAAATTGAAACAATCCACATAGAATTTACTGAGTAGAAGTAACATGAATAAATGGATTTTACATTTCAATATGTGGTCAGGATTTTGAATCTTTAATTGTAAGTTTTGGGAAACAACTTTGCATCTTATAACCTTAAATGTGTTCTAACCTTACACATGACTCCTTGCAACCCACACATTGATCAGTTTCATTATATATATTATATATAAGTATTAAATATAATATATTGTACAGAATTCAGTACTTAAAATACTGCATCTGTGACATACTTTAAAAATATAATTACAAACCCTGTTCATAATAATTGACTCCTTTCTATAGTACTTTATTGTGTATTGTTACGTTGACTTCATTTTTAAATATGAGAAGTCTGCAATTTAATGGAGTGACTCATTCAAAATTATAGGGTTAATGACTTGCAGATCAAGATTTAAATACCTACTTCTTCAACTCAGTAGAAAAAGAAACCTTTACTTGCATGCAGGGAAGGGCATTCTCCACTTGTGAGTCAATCCTAAGAAGATGGCAAAGGACTCCAACAGTAGAACAGATATTTAGAAAGAACTTCTTGAATAGAAATAGTTAAAATATGAAACTTGATAAGAAAAATGGCCTTGATTGATTATTGAATAATAATGCTATGGTGATTAGAAATACAGATTGCAGTTTTAGATCTGAATGCCTATAAATATGTTTCTAAAATACAAAGGTACCTCATTAAATACCCCCCAAGAAGATCTATAGTCACTTTCCAGTGGATTGATAATTCACTCTTTCAGTTAAACCTCCTGTAAGTAAACTGTAAAGATGGCTATAAAATAAATGTCAAGAAAATCACTGCATATTTAGATTCATAACTATTAGAATGTTATTTTGACTAATTTTTGAGTTAGTGATATCTGGAAACACATATTGTCCTGAAATGTTAGTGACAAAAAAAAGACAGTAGTAAGTCCTTGCACATATCACTGTATGGAGCTCTTCATCAGATCTATTAATCAGATCTATGAATGTGTATATATAATCAGATCTATTAATGTGTATATATATGACCAAGTGGGGTTTTAAAAACGTACATAGTTACATGTTCTCTTGCTTTGGAAACATTCACTTAGAATCTCAAGAATAAAGGTATTTAAGCTGTCTTCTTTTAGAAAAGGCTTAGAAATAACATAAATTATTTTAAATTGAGAAGGTGTAATCATCATTTCTAGTTAACTTTAATTTTACAAAATTTGTAAAATATGAACAAACACTTTAAATGATTTTCCAAAGGGATGAGGAGGAAAATGAACATAGACACATACACATGCAAGCACTTTAAATGACTTATCAATTCCAAAGATTAAAAAAAAAGAAAATATGGAATTCTCAACATTTTCATTGATGCATTGGTTTGTTTTTTAAATTCATGTTTGTGTGCATGTTTTAATTTACAAATAGCTATACAATATTTTAAAAAAAAACAGAAAGATACTATTTTCTCCTGAAAACTGCATTTTTAATACATTCCACAATGGATAATAGTACAATACTCAAAGCAAGACAATTATAGAAAATTTGAGATAGACCATATCATTCATTAGATAAGACAAATAATCAGAAATTATAGAACACAATAATTAACCATATAATTCATTCACTATATAATTCAGCAAAAAATATTTAAAATTCAATTTTATTCTCTATAAGTTAACCAATTATATTCTCTTCATTCCTTCCTTAAGTAATTCTTTAAATGAAACTGAGAGTAGGAGGAAGATGGAACTAGTAATGATTCGAGAGGGGAGGGCTTCTGAGTTTTCATTAGTAAAAACGTAGTAAAACATGAAATGTGTAATATCTGTACTTCACAGTATGTAAATGCATGTATTACTGTCTTGCATATTGTAAATGTATTCTTAATCTTAACAAAATAATAAGCTTCAACATTTTAAGATAAAAAATCAGTAAAAATTCTGTCATTAGAATTTGGGTTTTTGAAGCATGAGCTATCAAATAACTTTATAGAATTAAACTTTATAGAATAATTTTATAGAACTTTTGTTGATAGCAAGTCAAATTCCACATAGAAATTGCCTTCTTAATCTATAATGACATAATTCTTTGGTGTCACTGGATATTAATAACATAT
This sequence comes from Uropsilus gracilis, assembly GCA_004024945.1. Taxonomy (NCBI): domain Eukaryota; kingdom Metazoa; phylum Chordata; class Mammalia; order Eulipotyphla; family Talpidae; genus Uropsilus; species Uropsilus gracilis. Next base: position 38,278 of record PVHY01012551.1, on the reverse strand, counting down.
TTTCTCAAGACCTAGAACACTTTCTCAAGACAAAAGAACCCTTTTCTTTGGGACTGGAACATTTCTATTACGTAAAATTTTCTTCTAGCTTTTAATATCAGAATTTGATTATACCGTCCCAAGTTTGCACTTATTTACCTTCTTCTGCATTTAAAAGAGTATCTAAAGCAAGAGTATTTTCTCTTTACAAACTGAGACCAACATGTTCTTCTTCTGTGAAGTGCCATGAGCTAAAATTTGCATGAATGACCACTAACTGCTCCATGGGTCAAATGAATGAGTAGAGGTTTATTTCCCTGCTGAATTATATACCTGGCAGACTTCCTCTAATAGAATTGTATCATAATGAAAGCTGAGAGTTTATAGAAGATCTGTGTGATACCATCCTTTCAAACTTATATTGGAAAGTTAAAAAGAGATGAGTTCTAGTTTTGAGGTTAGTAAAGATTAGATGCTTGATTCTATAGCACTTATCAATCTGTTTTCATCCTGACCGTACAAGCGTCATTGAGTTGTCCTACTGGAGATAGCAGTACCAGCTGTATGATAACAACTTCCAGTAGCTGATGTTAAAGGAATTTTAAGTTTTCCTGTAATTCAGTCTATGTTCTGTTTAATAGGTTAAGTGATCCATATAGTCAGATTACCCAGTAGGACCCAAGTTAACTTAAATTGCCAGACATTTCACAACTTCTTGCTTGTAGTTGACCTAATCTCAAGATTACTATACATAAGATGACTGTAATTGACAGATAATTGGCATGAAATTTCTCTATCATGTTGTTATAGTTTAGTCAAAAGGGCAAGAAACTTCTTTGCTACAGGTCATCCTAAAAGAGATAGGGATCAACCCAAAGAAAGAAGAACTCAGAAGTGTTTAGCCTAGTTGGTAAACCTATTTCATTGATGTGACATAGACAAATCCACATAGTCTCATGGTGTGCCATGACATATGGAAAATGGGTATTTCTGTTCTACTTGGATTGGCACAAATCAATTAGTAAAAGAGAAATATCAAAACAAAATTAAGTGCTTTTGGGATATATGGATATATAATTTAGATACTACTCTTAATAACTACATGAAGAAATAATAAATTGTTTATAATTTGTAAATCAATTCCATTTCCAGGAAATGACTAACTCACTCTAAGCTATGAAACAAAATATTCAAGGCTGGGCATGGTGGCACATGCCTGTAAGCGGCAGCCTAGGAAGCCGTGGCCGAGGCTAGAGATCACTGTTCGAGTCCCACTGGGGTCATGTAGTGAAATCTAGTTCCAAAAAATATATAGCTGGGTGTGGTGGCACATACCAGTAATCCCACTACCTGGGAAGCTTAAGTCTGTGGTAGGTACCTCGGAAAACGAGAGTCTGAGGTTCTACAGCAAAAATAGTGAGACCTAATCTCTAATAAATAAATAAATAAATAAATAAATAAATAAATAAATAAATAAACAACATATTCAACATGATAAAGAATATGAAGATGGGGCAGCCTTCCATAGTCAAATAAAATTAAAAAATGACAAGGCTTTAACTTGTTACTCTCTTCATCATTCGCATGCTGAAGATAGACTGACATTTAATACTGCAGATTAAATTTCACTGTAGTTATTTATTATAGTTTATATAAATAGTTAAACATGTTTATATTCACATAAAATTTAGCAAGTTATGTATATATATATTCAATATTTTGGGCAAAGCAGTTATCAAAATGTATTTTATTATCTTTATAAAAAGCCAAGTTACAGAGCACTTTTATGAGATATTTTTAGGTAACATCTATATGTAGACCAAGTTAACATTCTTAATAGCAATAGATAAATTATACTGAGTTCAATAACTTTAGATGACAGTTTAGAGTTATTGGTAAGTCCTATCTCCCAGGAAGCTACTGTGTTTATTAATGTAAGTTTTAAAATTATTTCAGGTGGGATTTTGAAAATCAAGGAAACTATATATATGTGAAATAAACCCCAAATATTAATTAAATAATTTAATAATTTAATTAAAATATCCAATTTTATGTGATGTCAAGTTAAAAAATTGATAACATCTGTTTAGTTAGAATGAGTTCTGTAGTCTGGCTGTCTGAGCTAAATCCATACTAGATTGGGCAGTAGTTTGGCACCACCTGGTGGCTGTTGTAGATTTTGCATTAAAAGTTGGTCTTGTGGGAGGCTCCAACCGCTTGAACTCACTAAGGATTCCGGGAAATTATCTCTAAATTGATTCTTGGAGGTGGGTTTAAATGCCTGAACTGTCCCCGAATCCCTGCCTCACAATTACTGTGTTTGCTTGCTCTTTCCCTGCCTGACTCATTTCCCTTGACCCCTCTTTCCCAACCCTACGAATATTTAAAATTATAGAGTGCTCTAACACCTGATAAAAGATAAAAAGCATCACCAGTTGTGCTATATGTTTTGTTATGGGTTGTGGTATTTTAAAATGAGTTGTAATATTTATTAATTTCAATTTAGTACTGTTTTACAAAAATAATTCTCCTTTAGTACTTTAGTTTAACATTTTTTAAATTTATAAATCATATTAAAATAAAATAAAATCAATCTTTTATTTTATTTGAAATTAATAGTTGGTTAATTAAATCTCCCCTCGCTAATGGTTACACTTATAAACTTAGCAAAGTAATATTCTGAAGCATACTAAACTGAATTTACATATTTAATATATTTCACTTTTTGAACATAAGAAACTTTACTAATCTAATAGATAAAAGTTGAATACAGAAAATGAGCTCCTATAGACATTTCAATACATTTAACAAGCGCACTTAATCATGTTTTCTCATAAATGAAAACCACAATACTAGTACATTATTTTTAACATTACAAGTATTTTAGATGATTGACACAATATTTCAAATTTAATATAATGTATTAAAATACTGGGTTTGAATAACTGTTACATCTATGCATTGTTTCTTGTTTGCACAGTGTTCTAGATACTTTTCAACAAAGTAGTCTCATGTAGTCTTCTCAATAACATCATAGTATATTGATTTTCTAATTTAAAACACTGGGATCTGAGTATGTTGTTTATTACTTGAGCTAGAGATGGAGACATGACTCCTATCAGAATTTTTTCAGTCTTTCTTGTCCTCACTAAGTCAATCAGTAAACTGAAATCTCTGCCTATCACTTGAAATTTGATTTTGCATTCCACCTCAATGAATAAATATTTGGGGAATAATTATTTTATGAGCCTAAGAAGGACATATCATCATTTTTACAGATAGTCCCAAAATAAACTTATTTAGTATTTTATTTTAACTTGACTAACTTTGACACTGACTGAATACTCTTAAATACTCCTATATCCAAATTTCTCTATCATAAAATCTAGTCACCAATAAATCATTATTAGTTGACTGGCATGGAAGTGAAAGTACAAGAAAGTAAATATATTGTATATAAATTTCAAATACTTTCAGTTTTAGAATTAAGTACAATATCACAAAAACACTTACTTATTTCCTAATGGATAATATGTTCATGAATGTAATGGTATGTTCACCTCCAATTGGATATAATCATGTTACTAGTCCTATAAAGAAGTGAGATTAATATTCTAATCCATTTTATAGTCTACCTAGAAGAAATTGCAGATAAGTGAGTTAGGCATAGAAATAAATATCTCTTGGCACACATTTTATATAAAGTTATGAATATATACATACGTAAAAATGCAGCTGGAGAGAATTTTAAGCTGTTAGTAAGTCATATGTTGCTCCTTAGTGCAGATTTGCAAGAAACACAACAAATTTGGAAATACTTATTTTAAATACAATGTAGCCATAGTTTCTGAAATCCAAATTCTTTTCAAGAGAAGATAAAAAGTCATAGTCATATATCAGGTCTCATTTAGTTTTGTCCACTGGGGTTTTAAAAAACAATGCTGAAATTAACATGATTCATTTTTATGCTGCCCTGAAGTGTACTGCTGAGAAAAAATACGGTGGTAAAAGTAAAAATATCCCATGGAAACCCCTCTACAGATTTTTATTATCTTTGTAAAGCACTTTTCCCCACATATTATGGAAAGGTAGTTTAAAGTAAGCTCATATGAAAGGCAGATTTATCTTCTGAGACAATGTTGGCTAATATTATTATGAAAAATAATCAGCCGGTTAATCTGGACAGCTGGTGAGGACAGCTCTCATTTATAAGTTGTTAACCAATAAAGCTTAAAATGATTTTCTCTGAAATCTTTAAAGAACAGAACATAAGAGATAATTATTTACAGGAGCACTGTTAGCAAGGTTAACATAATTGAAAATAAATATCTGGCAAAAGTTAATCTGATTTGATTTCAAAGAATGAATCATGTGCAAATAATAAGTAAACAGGATAAAAGGTTACTGTTTATATGAAGAGATAAAGTTAAATTCAGACAGTAAAATGCCTTTAAAATATTACAACAAATTAATTTTTTTTAAATCAGTAAATACAGAAATAGTCAAGTTACTTAGTTCCACTACAAAGAAGGAACCATTGCTATAAAACTATGTCAATATGTCTGTCTTTGGAAGGAAAGAGTGGAAACTGACAAATGAGAAACTAGAAAGAGATTAGAGATTTAAGATTAGGAGGACAGAGGAAACTGTTGTATGGATGACGACTTTGATATCTTTTGATTTTCTTTGATAACTAAAGATTTAATGTTTTAACTATTTCTCAGGTGCATTCCTTTAAATGAAACCATTCAGAATTTGTAGCTTAGGAAACATATGTACCTAAATGCACCACACATTCCATATATTCAGCATCTATTATTTTCATTCATGTTTAATTTCCTTCTAATTTTTTCATGTGAATCATGGAATTCCAGTTGAGGTTCTTTTGATGTCAGCCTAAAGAACTAGTGTTTGTATTTGATATATGCCAGTTTAACTAGTGACAATTTTTTTTTTTCAGGTTTTGTTTCTCTGGGAAAAGTTTACTTTCTCCTCCATTTTAAAGGATAGTTTAACTGGATAAAGAGTTTACTGAATAAAGACTTGTTGATTGACAGTCATTTTCCTTCGTAGTATTAAATATACCATCCTATTGCCTTCTAAATGAGAAATCAGATGGTCACGTTTTAAAGAATCCTTTATACAAGATGAGTGTTTTATGTCTTTATGTCTTTACCTTTTAATAGTTTGATCTCTTTAAATTTATCTTATTAGTGTTTAATAAGCATCTTGGATGTATAAACGTATGATTTTCATAAGATATGCTTTTTGTTCTGTTCTTTTACTCTTTATTTATTTCATTATGCAGATGTTGCTATGCTTGTGCCTCAAAGTCTCTGATACTCTTAATTTGATTCTACTCATTTTTCATTCTGCAGACTGAAACACATGAGTAGACCTGTCTTAAATTGTCTACACTTTTTTCTTTGACCAGTTCAAATCTGTTGCCAAGTCTCCTAGCAAATTTTTCTGTTCAATTTTTTATTTTTCAATGCCAGATTTGTTATTTGACTTTCTTTCATAAATTCTACTACTTATATTCTTTATTTTCTTATTTGGTGCAATGTTGATTTCATTCTTTAATTCTTCAGATGTGATTGCCTTTAGTTCTTTTTAAAGTGATTCATTTAAAAATCTTTGTTAAATCTCATGACAGATTTACCTTAAAGATATCACTTCTGTGTATTGACCCCCCCCATGTATATAGGCTAAACATTTTTTATCTTTCCATATTTCATAATTCTCTGTTGAAAACAGAGCATTTGAAATAATACCATATGGCAGCTCTGGAAATTACTTTCCCTTTCCTAGGGTTTACTGTAGTTGGTTTTTTTGTGGGCATTGTAACTTTTTCTGAACTAATTCTGTAAAATGTGTATCCTTTGTATCCTGAATTCTTGACCCTGTTAGCATTATGTTAACTAATAGTTGGACAGGGATTTCCTTAAATGCCCAAACCAATATATTATCCAGTCTTTGCCAAAGTCCTCTATGTGTATTCAGGCATATCTCCAAGTTAGGCAGTTGGTAACTCTGCTTTAGTATTTACTTCTGTCTTGCGCAGAGCCTCAAGTTCAGCTAGAAATGAGAGGCTATAGGGACTTTTCAGTTCTTCCTGGAGTATGTGTACAATATTGCATCTAAACATGTCCTTTTAGACAACCAGAAATATGTCAGAACTTTTCAGATATCCCTGACTCTTCCTTCAGTTATACTATTGCCTGTTCTTCTGTTACCTACCACCTCATGCAGTTTAAAATTAAATAATTATCTATAAATATTGTCAGCTGATATCTCTGGGAAAAATCTTTGTATGAGGTAAAATAAAGACATTTTTTTGTGAGTGTGGTCTTCCAACAATTCACCAGATAAAATAACAGTTCCCTGGGAAAAGGACTTCCAAGGAGCATCATCCCAATCTAATACTTCCAATGACTATTGGGGTAATGAATTTTACTGTGATTATATGGCATTTATTTTTGAAACTATAACAGATGATTGAGACTAGGGTAGATTTAAAAAAAAAAAAACTACCAAGTTCACCTTTTTGAAAAGACTGCCTACTGGACAAAACACTTCAAGTAGGAGCAAGACTCATTTAATTTTCAGAGTGCTGACAAAGTTTATTCTGATAATCTTTGCTGATTTTTTCTCATTGCTTTTCATAGAAATGAGAATCCTTGGGAGCTTTATTCTGTCATTTCATTGATACCACCCCTGGAAAACTCTTTTAAAAGTGACTGACAGTTGTATATTTACTATAATGAAAATAATACTTTAATAAAATGAACTACATAAGTTATGCAAAAATGTAGGGTTAATTTTCAACATCAGCTAGGAAGAAAGTCCTATTATTATATATCTGTTGATTGAGGAGTTTTCTAGCAAAATCCATTACTGTAGTAGTGAATTTCTGAGCAAAAGGTAGTACATCATCTGACCTAGATTCAGGTATAGATAATTTCATTAGACAAAGCTACTAGTCAAATATTACAGATAAACCAACAAAATGTGGGTATACATTTTAAGCAAGAGAAGTTTTTGCTGAGAAGACTAATAAACAAGAAGTAGATTCTGAAAACAGCTGAGGCTATGTTTGCAATAGAAAATGCTCCCTAGATGAAAAAACCAATAGTCATACATCAAAGCTGCTAGACACATTTGTGAGCACAGCTGTGCTGACTTTGGAAAGTCATATTAAAACAGGAAGACCAAACAGCAACTATTACAGGGGGACTCTCATAGAAAAATATTCTAAGGGACTTGTGTTTGAGATTTCGGATAAAATCCAGGAATCATCTTTTATAGGAACTTATGGAAAACACAAGATTGCTCAAAAGGGTAATCCTTTATATTTTTTATTCTTATATTTGAGAATTCTAGAACACTTTGGGAATTTAACTATGCATTGGATCATAACTGTGATACTATTTTTAACTATCTAGTCATTTTTCTAATTAGGATTTAATTTGAAAGTAAGTTAACAGTGATTGATATACTTTGTTGTCTGAAAAGATTCAGACAACATTCATATGATTAGGTCAATATTTAATATAAACTTCCCTGAAATTAGTTTAGTTTAATAGTGGGAAAATGATGTCTTCCATCTTATTTTGTGTTAATATAAGTGTGCATATAAAAACCCTATACAATTTGATGACTTATATGGAAAGTCTAACAATTAAATAGTTATACAACATCTTGTAATCAAATATAATCATTATAATCAATGGTAGTGCTAATGCTGCTGAAATCCTGGATTATAGCAAATTGGCCCATGGGCATCCTTCAAAGCATCTCCTTATAGATTTTAAAATATTTACACTTCACTTTTTAAAACATAAATTAAGATATTGATATTCAATTTATATTTATCTTATATTAGGGATGGAATTAGTCAATAGTTCTAATGGGTTTTAGTGGAAAATAAAATACAGAAGTCATATAAGTTGTACCCATTGCTTTGTGTGGTTATGGAATTGTTCTGGGGTGTTTCATGAACAAGAGATCCATCCCACTCCCTACACACACTCTTAAAAGTTCACTCTGGTATTTTCAACTTAATTTTAACATTATATCTGTATCATATTAACCCATTGAATAGTATTATATATAATAACATTAACAATTTACTTATTTATTTTACCTGACACTACATTCTATTCAATGCAAGTACTTGAGCTGATATCCAGATATTCTTTAATAGCCTGAGGTATTATCCAAGGATTTAAAATTTTAGAATCTCCTCAGCTAATTTTGATGCACACCACCCTCATTCTCTAAAATTCTCTTATTTTTTATTCTTATAGCAGTAACATTGATTTACAACATTATATATGATTCAGAGACATAGGAGCACACTTTTCAAGAGAATGTTACTACACAACACACACAACTAAGCCAATGATGCCTTCCAGCAGTCCATGGTGCTGCCTCCCTGCTTTACTTTCCCTCACTCCCTCCTCTTCTGGCAACCTTCACTCTACAGTCAGATTTCTAAGGTTTGTTACTGATTTGGTTTTACTGGACACTCTACTTTGTTTCTGTATTCTGAGTATAAATAACACCATCCAGTATTTGTCTTTCTCCTCTGACATCTCACTTAGTCACTTAGCATAATTCTTTCCATTTCCATCAAGTTATTGTAAAAGTCAAGAATTTAATTTTGGTATAACTAAGGAGTATTCCTTTATTTACATATATAGATTCATCTGTCTTTTTAGATTGTTTCATAGCGTAGTGCTGTGATGAACATAGGCATGCATAGGATTTTTCCTTTGACTCAGTGATTCTGCATTCTTCATCTATGATACATTAATTATATATATATATATATAATAGATGTCATATAAAGACATGCCCCTATATACATACTTCTTTGTGTCATATATTATCATATAAAAGGCATATTGCTATATCTCAATGTTTCTGTTTGTCAATTTTATCTATAGACACCCTGGGTCTCTTTTCAAGACTGATATATATTATTTTAGTTTTTAAATACTGCATAATATTATATAGAGTTAATATTTTTTCACTACTAAGAAGTATGGTAGTAAACAACTTTCTCATATATTTAATTGTACTTTCTTTGGAAAGGTCTCTGAAGTAGAAAAACAAGCCCTAAAACATTTAAAAATTTTAATTTTAATTTTCATATTCATATATCATCCTTTATTTTTAGGCAATATTTTATTTCTCCCCTCAGGTGTAGCTCCCATCATTCTCCCACCACCTGCTACCATCAAATTTCCATACCCATTAGAGTCACTCCCCACTCTGCTTCAGCGCTAAACAACTTCACTTCGACTTTCTTTCTCTGTGTATGTGCTTATTCCAAACATTTCATATTTATGGAATCATATACATACGATTTCAAGTTTCATCATGCTGTGGCATGTGTTAGTACTTCATGATTTTTCATTACCTGACTTTGCACCTGTTGCTTATTTATCCATCAGTCAGTGAACATTTGGGTAATTTCTACTTTTTGGCTATTATAGATGTTTATATGACTATCAAACATAAACTTTTGTGTGGACATATGTTTTTGCTTCTCTTGGGTATATAGGAACAGAAGTATTTTATCAAATAGCTTGAATATTCAATATCTTATGGAACTTTGCCTGGAATATTCAACATTAAACTTGATTGCAATTATGCTGATTATATCTATTAAAGCATTACAATTCTTGAAGGTAGGTAAAGTTTTATGAAGAGCATAAATATTGTCTATATAATTTACAGAGATATTATAGTTATGTTCATATTTATGCTATTTTAAAAAATCTATTTTAAAATTATGAGGAGAAAAATGGAAAATGTTTGAATCAATCCAACCTAGATTATAGTCCTGGCTGAATAATTGTTAGAAATATGTAAAACTTGAGTTCTAAAGTATTAACACTTAGAAATAATAATTTCAGTTACCTTTATTTTAAGCGTGAGGAAATAATTTCAAATTTTCAAATATGACTACTTTGAGAATAAAACATAAGTCTTATCAAAACTCAATTTTTCATGGTAGGATCATATTTTAAACTTGTTTGTTTGTGAGCTGTATACTCAAACTGAACATCTTCATACAGATTTCTGAGCCGTTAGATATGGATAAAATAATGTATACATCTGATACATGACCTATAATATGTAATGATTTTTGATTTTATGTGAAAACATGTTTGTGCCTATATAAAAGTTTTCTTCAATAAAATAGTATTGATATATTTCAAATCACCATGTAAATAATTTTAGGTTATTTAAATTGTTCTATTGATAATTTATGCTATAAAGATATTGTGTCTACACTTTAGGTAGAAATTAAGACCCAGGATTGTATTTAACTTGCTTAAATTCAAATGTTACACAGCTATAATTTTAATACCCCCAACTTTAGTCCATATTTACATTTTTTGCATCACAGTTACAAAAATTTGAACATATAAAGTAAATTATCTTTTAATATCCTATGCGAAGGGGCTTTCAATGAACTGTGAATTCCTCAGAGAATACTACTTAAACCTCTTGCACCTCCATACTTTACTTAGAACCTGGGTGAGTTCTATAAAATGGGGTGTGTGAGTGACCACAGAATACATTCCAAGAGTTTTCAAGGGCTGTTTCATTTAATTGCAAACCTTATTTGAAGAGCTATGAAAACATCTATGTATTCACAATAAGGAAAATGCTTTAAATAATAAAAACTATGCCCTCCATTTTGTGTCACAGCTGCAGTCATTCAATGATATGAAGAGGTACTGACAATTAGTATGGAAAATTTCATTTCAAAAGTCCTCAGATTGCTAATTTTTTTAATATTAAAATGTAATACATGAAGCTATAAATTTTACAAAGAAAATACAAGAAAAATTTTCTATGAGTTGGGGTAGTAATGCCTTTAAAGTCACCGTAAGTTTAGTCAATTATAATATAGTAATATCTTCTGTTAATCATAAGTGATATAATAATATCACTATAAGATAAATATTTTTGAAAGATTTATATGTATATATATACATTACATTTTTGTCTACCCTGAGGTTCTCCCACTACCTTATCATCTGTGAACATCTTAATCTCATATGCCCATCCTCCCCCTATTTTACCTCCTCCCCCTCTTTTGCTCTGTGCTTCAGTTCTGCTGACAGTTTTAAATTTTTCTAGTTCTTTTGTTTGTTTTTCCTATATCCTTTATATAAGGGAGACCATCCAGTATTTTTTTCTTTTTCTTTCTGGTTTATTTCTAACATGATTCCTTCTAACTCCATTCATGTTGCTGTGAATGATATAAGTTGCGTCTTTGATTGATGAATAATATTCTGTTGTGTACATTTACCACAACTTCCTGATCCATTCATCTGTTTAGGGACATTTGGTTTTTTAAATTTTTAATAAACACTATAAACAGTAGCCATAGAAGTGATGGGTATCATTCTGGCTTTAGATATTCATTATCTTCTGGACTTCCTGAGTGTAGTTATCAATATTATTTTTTCTTATCTTAGTCATTATTTGTCGACTTGTCGGGAACTGTGTGTGCTCTCATTATTGGCCTGCCTTGATAAAGCTGCTGAATGTTTACTTAATTGGAGTAGGTGGAGTATGTTTGGCCATGACTTGAGAAGTTTCAGGTGAAACCCCTTTGTTGTTGATTGTGACTAGGTCTGGTGCAAAATAAACTGGGGGCCACAGAGGGGGGGGGAAAGAGGGGAGGCAGGCGGGCAGGTGGGCAGGCTGCGAGCCACTTCTGTCAGGGTCTTCTTGACTCAACATTAATCCTTATCCTCCCCCTTGGGACCCTTTGATTACATCACAGCTGGCTCGCTCCACAACAGGTGCCTGAACTGGGAGAATCGGTAAAGGGGGAGGGGAAGATGTCATATAAAAGGGTAAGTGGAGTAGCATTAAAGCAGAAGTAATGGGGAACCTAGGAGGAAGAGAGCTTTTTGCTCAATAGCTAAATGCATGGTAAAATAGAAGGGTATTAAAGTGCCCCAGTTTCAACGGGAGAAATTTTTAAAATTTATTGAAGAGATATGACCTTGACTTCAAAAGATGGGACAGTTAGTGCTGTAACCTGGCAAAAGGTAGGACAATCAAATTTTTTTATGCTGAAAATGGACCTGAAAGAGTCCCCATTGTTCCTTTTGGTCTCTAGTATTTAATATGGAACTGTTTAGATCTCAGAGCTGAGCATGAGAAATGGCCTCAAATTAAAAAAAAAAGAAAATAAAAAAGAAAAAGAGAAAAAAAAAGGGAGGGGGGCGCAGAGAGATGGCCTGATGCTGGAATGGCCCCAGAGGCTGAGGAAAATAAACAGAACAGGGAAATAAGAAATTGGTAACAACAGTAGGGGATAATGATATAACTCTGACTTACATTAGAGGATGAGGCTGCAGAGTACCATAAAAAAAATTAGGGGCCTAACAGCAACTCTGCCCCCACCTAGGTTGTATCTGGCACTAGAGACTTTAAAAGTTACAGAAAAACCTAAGCCTGCTAAAAAGAAATCAGAAATACAGCCTTACATACACAGTTTAGAAAAGAAAAAGGAATTGGAGGCTGAAAAAATAGCATACTCCACTTGTAAGCCTCCTGTACATGCGTTAAAGTCTGCTAATCCTCATACTATCAATACAGTTATTAGAAATTCAGAATCTTATGGAATAGGCTGTGAAGCACTTGAGAGTGATAGAAAGGGGAGTAGAGAGCATCATTCGCTCCTGGGCCTTGTTTAGTATCCCCAGTCCGAGAAATGCCAGGTTATCAGGACGCGTGAGCATTTCTCCTGTAAGCAAATCAAAGAAATAAAGACTGCTGTGTCTCAATATGTGGCTTTAAAATATACTAGAGAAATATTTCCACAAGTTTATATTATTCATTATATAGATGACATCTTATTAGCCTGCCTACATGAGCCTCAATTGCTCCAGGCATTTGTACATATGTAAATTAGTTTAGGTGCTAATCTGGGGCAAGAGCATGCTTGTGTTTTCCCACAGGATGCTGAAGGAGCATGCTGATTGCCAGAAAGATTGGTATGGCAAGTGGAAGATGCATCCAACAATGATGATGATAATTATGATAATGTGCAAGAACCTGTCAACAGCTCGGACATAAGGATATATGATCCCTGGGTTCTCCATCCAGTAATTTGGGAAAGTAGAGAAATACTTGAGAGAATAAATAAAACGTATTTGTAGGGATTACCAGGATTGTCGTCTGCAGTGCAGTGCAGACTATTCACAAGTCCGTGAACTATGGAACATGGGACTCCTGTATGTTGTACTAAGTTGGACAATTTGATGGGATGTAGGAAAGTGAAAAAGTAGGATTTGAATAATTGCTAGTCAGTGTACTGGACTATGGTATACAAGGACTGGACATCCTCAAATAGAACTATGGAAAGTAGCTGCAGCCCTGGTAGAATTGAACACATACCTACAAACTCTCTACTCTAAATTTTGTTAATGGATTTAACATAAGTTGCTATGATTGTAATGTATTCTCTTGTATCTATGCTAAGGACAGTTAGGTTAACACAATAACTTTATTATCTCAACCACCTTTTGTTATAATTCCAGTTAATTAGCTAATGAATGGTATCATAATGCTGGTTGGTTAGCTATTATGAAATTGTGCTCATTGTTTACTAGACCTAAGAGAGCTGTAGACATTTTTTCTGGGAATTCGAACTAGTGTAAAGTGTAATGCAGAATATGCTCATCTCTGTGTTACTAATGTTACTTATAATGCATCTATGTATGGATAAGATAAGGTTAAAAGGCATCTTCTTAATATAAGTCATATATTAATTCATTCTTTGGAGTTGCCTAGGTATATTCTAGACATACCAAATGCATTTCATTTGTCATATGATAATGATCAAACTGTTCAGGACATTTCTGCTCAGGTGGCCAAACTGACTCCTCATTGGTCTGGAGGATTTCATTTGCTAACAATATTCTGTTTTATCATCTATAACCTGATGCAAACTTTAAATACTATAGCAGCTGAACTCCATTGCATTAAGATTTGCCATCAAAATCCCCTCTGAGTGTTTGTTAGCCAATGATGGGTAAGATTCGGAACACTCTGATCAACCTAAGACAGGGCTTGCAAAATAACTGGCCACTTTTGTTTGTCCCTATGATGGGTAAGACATTGAAGGGGTTCTGAACAACCTTAAATAGGCACAGTAGTGCTCTCATATTTACTGGGGCAAAAAAAAAAAAAAAAAAAAAGGAAGTGGGGTAAATGTCCGGAGCTGTGTGTCCTCTCTAATTCCTTGATAAAACTGCTGAATGTTTGCTTAGTTGGAATATCACATTCAGGTGGAGTAGGTTTGACCATGACTTAAGTTTCAGGTGAAACCCTTTTGTTGTTAATTGTTGGTGACTATAAACTGGGGGCCACAGTCCAGACAGAGTTTGTGAGCCACTACTGTTGGGGTCTTCTTGACTTAACACCAATTCTTACCCTCCCCCTTGGGACCATTGATTATGTCACAGCTGGCTCACAACAATTACTTAATTCCTCTTTATTGAATTAAATACTTTCTCTGATGATGACTCTCCTTTCCTCCCTATATGTCTCCCTTCCTATAGTATGTTTCTTTTTTTCTTTTTTATTCATTGTCAATTTTTCTTGCAACCCTATCTATTCATGGCTTGTTTTATTTTTAATTTAAGAACATGGCAGTTTTTTGATAAAGTTGATCGGGACTTGGTTTTGTGGATGGGAATTGATAAGTGACAGAATAAACTATCTCATTAGTTTGGAGAAATTCCAAATGATTGAAGCTGTATGTCTTTGAACCAGGACATTACTGTCCATTATACTTGAAATAGTTTGCCAAATATATGATTAGTCATTGCTGGGTGATCCTATTTTAAGAAGAAAAGCGAAACACTGTGCTTGGGTCATTTGTAGGAACACCATTCTAATACCTGCTAACATAATTTTGAGAGTTGCTGGACTTGAGGAATATAATATAATATAATATAAAGAATATAATTATAAAACTTGGACTTTGCTTTATGAAACTTGCACTTTTTTTAAAGTGAGCCTAGAGAATTTATTATGGTTAAACCAATTTTGATTCTATTATCAGAAACTCTCTTGCTCTCTATTTTGTACTATTTCCATGAGAAACAAATACTACACTTGTATCCCAAAATCAAATACTTGCAATTGTCTTCAGAGTCCCATCTCTTTTTTAGAATTCAATTTAATAAGTCATCTTGCAGTTGTCCCTCATTTCCATTTCCCCTGGAACCACTTGTCTCCCGAACTTCTATAAAGTTATTTAAATAAATGTCATGAATGTGGCCACACATGAAAGAGATGGTGTATATGCACAAGAGTTACACAGAATCAGTTCAAATGTTTGACTTTGTCACTGCTATCTGCATACAATGCGTTATTCCAAAACTCTGTTCTTATATAAAGCTGAGATATCATAATTACTGCAATAAAAGGTTTGGTGAGAGTTAATGAACTGAAAACTGCAAAACACAGTACTCAATATCTGACATACAGTAAGAACTAAAATGTTTCATATAGCTCTTTTTTATTTCATTATCTATTTTTCAATATTACATTTGACTCCTCAACACATAAAATAAGAACTGTACTTATTTCTTTTGAATGTTCTTTTTTAATAGCAAGCCATTTAGATTTTTTATTGACAAAGCAATGACTTCTAGCATTTTATTCTATTTTTAACCACTTGCAATCCAAATAGTCTAAAATCACAACTTCCTATTATACATAGTTGCATGTCAACTTTGAACTGAGAATTCTTGAACTTTCTCCCAATTCCCCGAATAATAAAGCTGAGATATCTTAGCTCATATTTAAAGTCCTTCCCTATCTGATCTTGACCTATTCTGATTCTCCACTGATACCCTCGTTATCTTTGTATATTAGTGAATTATTTCAGCAAAATCCATCTCTTATTGTCTGCAAGTATATCATTATACAAACCATCCTTATCTTTTCCTGATGGAGTGATGAAAAAAGATATTTTTTGCATTCTTAATTTCCATTTCAATCCCTACTCTAACTCATTGTGTTCTCAAATTTATTACATACTATGTTGTATTTTATTAATCCTTCTTACATATATGACAAACCTCTAAACTTACTCAGAAACCTGGTATATTTCACATTATCACTAAGTATATGGTAAATAAGTAAAGGAAAACTCTTTGTAATAGGGTGTTTAAAAAATTAACACCCTTGGTGCAACCAAATTCCGGAAAAATCAAGATTGAAGAACCACCCAAAAGGCAGAAATACAGCTACAGATATTTGCATTGAGTTTGTTGACAATTGCAAAAATGTCAAAGTAATCTCAATTTCAAAAAAACAAGGTCATTAAAAACTTCACAGTTCATTTGGTAGGTGAAGAAATACATACTGTTAAAAAGTAGGTCTGCTGAAAACTTAGTGACCTACTTTATCTCAAATTTCTTACCCCTTACGGTTTATGCTATGCCAGAGTTGGGTTTAAAAAATTATATTTGGTCATTAATTCCATTGTCCCCAATTCCCTTTGTGAGGTTAGTATTTTTGCTGTTTTGTCATTACCTACTATCAGCACTATCACCACTGCATTTACAAATACTCTTGAGAAGCCTTGCTTGCAATGCTTGTGATAATCATGGAACCTATCAGATAAAATACAGAAAAATAGAACTCTATCAACATTTAGAGTTTTGCTTTGTTTCAGAGGGACTTGTATTCATGGATTTAAGCTGTTACCAGTCACCTGCAGAAGTAAGGTTGAGTTCTCCTGTCATTGTCGAGGTAGGTGACATGGAATTAATATCTTCTTATTGGATCTGCTGTTCTAAGGGCAGTCACCTGCAGAAAACAGGTGATCACACACAATATTAAAAACAAAGACTATATTGGTCTTTGATCAATCAGACCAATGCCATCTTCATTAAAAATGGATACCTGCATAGGTAAGCTCTAAGGTCATACCTATAGAGAATAGGCATGGAGATAGGGGAGTTGAACATTAACAACCCCCTGTTAGTCACCCTTTACCAGCAAACCCAGAACTGTAAGACTTTTAGGAGTCAACTATTCTTCCACACATGACTGAGCAAACTTTTAATGTGACACTCCTTGAAAACTCTGGAAGCAGTAGTCTCACGAAATCTCAATAACCAAGATAAGTAGCATTTCCAACAAGTTATATTGGGAAATCTGTACAGAGTTCTTAATGAAGTGGCACAGATAATTACAGACTTCTAATTAACTACTTAATTGCTATGAATTAGTAACTCTCCCAGCTCGGATAGCTTTTACTCAGTTTTGTGGTTGAGAAAATACATTCTCCTCAACTTTCTCCTTATTATTCTTTCAGCATAATTAACCATTTCCTTTTACCAATGACCTTTTCTAAGAGACATTTAATTACTGTTAATCCCTAGCTCTTGTTTTTAATTATCAAAAATATTAATGACTTTAGCAGCAATAAGCACCTTAGTTTAGAACTGGGTCATGTAAAGTACAGAATATTGAATCACATGACCTTGAGTCTAATGTAGCTTATTTTTTAACTAGCTGAGAAATATCGATAACCAGGAAAAGGAAAGCATTAGCTAATATTTTATGATACATTCTGTGTTTTGTTATGTGCAATGCATTTCACTTCCTCATAAACTTCTCATTATGACAGAAGTACAGTGTAATGAGAAAATTGAGTTTCACCTTGAATCCAGGTCAGTGAAAATGCAAACATTAAGAATCCACTTTAAAACATTCCTTTTCACTTTTCAAACTTACTGATAACATTTGACAAAAAGGCCATTGATATTCTTACTCATGATAGAAATAAAGAATCAGAGTAGAAATTAAATTTCAAATCAATGTTTTGATGGAGAAAACTAAAATATTTTCTCAAAATTAAAGTGTGAAATTAATATAAAAGATCACATAGTTTTCCTTTTTCTATTCTCAAGTATGAGCTAAAATATTCCATTGACTTCCATAGTCTCCTACTGGTTGATAATGTTAACTATTATTGCATCTATTTTCTCATCTGCTTTATTTTTATATTTTATAGACCTGTTTTTACTAGAATGACTGCTTGATAAAAATCCATACCATGAACAATCCAAATAAAATCTCTTTCAGAGTTACTACAGAGAGGATATGGAGGTGACCAAATTACAAGGGGAGACAAAGATAAACTTATCTAAGGAGACCCAGACAGTTGAGTAAAAATTAGAAAGCTCAATTAAAAATGTTTAGGGCTTACTGGTTGGTTTTTAAATATTTGGTTGCTATGTTCTTAAAGAACATAGAGGATATCAAAGGGTAAGGGATGTGAGAGACTATCCAGCACTCTATTCTCTATGTAAATTTTGACAGGTCATTTAACTTCCTCAAGTCTGTTTTATCAATAATTAATTTTATCTACCTTATAGTGTGGTTAATAAATAATGCATCTATACTTCTCAGTGGAGCACTTGCCATTTAGATACTAATAAATATTACCAATCAGTCCAGACAGAGTTTTAAAATCTAAATTCTGCACAGCTTTGGTTTTCAAAAAGTTTCCAGTGAGGCAGAACTACATATGATAAATTCTTAGGTGAACCCTTTTTAGCACACTTTTGGTGAGATTTGCTAATCCCAGGCTCTTTTTGAACATGTGTTTAATGTTTACCAAGTGGACAGAGCTAATGTCTGTCACACCAATTTAATGTGCAGACCTTGGTGTTTACACTGAGCGCTGACTCCCCAAATATAAAGCATCATGACTTTCTCTGAGGGAGCCACTTGGCTTATTCACAGCAGCGCCATAACAGGCTCTTTGCAAAGTACAACTGCTTACACACTCTGCAGTGGCCTCATTAACTAAACCACAACTGCCTCCTCTTTCCAACAAGTAAATCTCAGCTTTAGCCTTATAAACTAAACATGGAAGCTGGGTTCACCAAGGATGCCTTTAAAGGATGCCTTTAACATCCTCATGCTAAGTTCCTGGGATAGAGTGAACATAAAGCTTGTGTGAAAGTGAGAGCTGTGATCTTGTGTCATATTCTGGCTTTTCTAATCCCATGGAGTTCTCTATCTTCAGGGGTTTGCATATGTGTCATCAGGGGGAGAACTGTAGCATCCAAAATGTAGTGCTCCTTCTCAATGCCACCACCTAAGACAACAGGTTGGCACAATCCGGGAAGGACTGGTCGTGGCTAAATATTCTTGGTTTGTCCCCCGGAGGTCTAATGAACCTGCCTGAAAAAGAGGGTTTGGTTTTCTGACCCTTTTGGAGGACTCAGAATACACATAGGGATGAATATAAAACATTAATTTTGTACTTTTTAAAATTTTTGATATGCAAATCAGCATTTTACTCTTTGGTTCTCTATAGTCAAGAAGTTATGCATTTTAGCTCAGAAGAGTTATTATAAAATCCTAAAATGAAATAAGTATTTAAAACACTATGTCAAATATTGAAATTTTTATAATAGTTGCAGAAAAACTTTCTGCAATTAATGTTACAAGTGAATTTAGTATTGAGATAAGATTATAGGGGAAAATATTTAGCCCACCTAAATGTATGTTTTTTTAATGACTTCAGTACCTTGTGTTTAGATAATTCCTAACAATGAGATTTTTGCATTTACTGTATCAGAACATTCAACTGAAATTAAATTTTAGAAATCTGAAAATGTTTTACTTTTTTTTTAAATTCTATTATCAAAAACTTTATTTTGTTTAGGGTTGAGATAGGCTTTAATATAACTTAATAGAATATATGTGCTTTTCTATGTGTGTGGCAGCAATGCACACATCTATTTGACTTTGCTGCTTTCAATTAGCTTTAGTGAATAAATCAGAATGACCATTTCTTTTTCTTTGCTTATATTCCAACAAAATACAGTCACTGATATATGAAATATATTTCTGGGCTATCCTAGAAAATTAAGAATAGGAAAAAAGAATTCTTCTTTTATATGTTCTCTTCAAATTCACTTGCACCTAATGGTGACTAACTCAACTAATTCAATACCTGCATGTGAAGTCAAATAGACACCTCAGCACATTTCAGAAGAGGAGCCTCATGGTACAGGTTGTCTGGGTACATAATTTCATATTTGAAATCTTATATGACTCCATGCTCTTACTTGTCTACTATGAAATATAACTGGCAAAAAAGTAAAGTGAAATCTCAGAGTAATTCTTTTACTCTCGCCACAAAAAAAAGAAAAAAAAATGAAAAGAAATGGCAGGGTACATATACATGTGTGTGGGCTTAGTATAAAGAAGGATGTGAATATGCAGGGACAGTATGGGAATATGGGTTTCAAGAGGTTTAAGAAGTAACATTTAAATGCAAATTAACAATACCAAAAAAGTTAACTTGCCAAGATTGTTACAGTCTGCCATCAATGATTTTCCCACTAGATGGCAGGATACTGTAAGCAAAGAGAAAATTAAGCCACTTTTGCTGTTGGTGAAAGAATCTCTATTTCTGTTTTAAGAGAATAGGAAACTCACCATGGCAAGAAAATCATCTTAGAGTATAGGGTTACTCTAAACTGACTTGGACAGTGGAAGCATATGGACTTTGTGGGTCTCTGTAAACCCCACCTTTGGGATCTTACCGATTGCTTAAATTGCTTCTATTTCCACATTTGCACAATGGGCATGAATATCAATATCTTCTATAAGAAGCTACTATGAATATAATATGAAGTGATTTCACTAATAAATCTATGTCGTAATAGACACTCCATTTTCAGGTTTCTTCTATTCCTTGTCTAGGGGGAAAATAATGAAATTTAAATTTTGAATCATAGCTTATCTAATCTCCAAGTATGGTTGAGAAGGGAGATGATTTATTCTTTACTCTGTTTCAGGTTAGCTAAAACTCCTTTCAAAACAATATCCCAACTTTTTTTTATGCTCTCAAATGCAGTTGCCTTCCACACCATCTCTCCTCCGCAGTTGAAGTTCATCTACTTGTAAGGATTGCCAGCTTCCCCTGAGGTCTGTGATGCTGGACTAGCATTTATTGCCTAGTTGTAGACAGGTCACAATGCAATACTCAGCCTTTCCTGATTCCCACTGCCTGCATCCCCTTCAGCGGGTTGAACTTCAGTCTACAGGTTCACTAAAATATTGCCCAATAGTGGAATTTGATAGTGCAGTGTATTGAGTGGTACCCAGAGCCAAAAGATTTTCACCCCTGGGCCTATAAATACGATCTTATTTAAAAAACAGGAAAACACACAAAACATTTCGATGCAGTGAAGGATGCCCCTGGATAATCTAGCCCTAAAACTGATGACACGTGTCCTTAGTAAAACAGAGGGGGATGTGAGATTGAGAGGGGAAGGCCTCATGTGAAAATAGAGGGTGACTGTAGTGATACAGCCAGAAATCAGGGAATGCATGGAAGCCTCGAAGGAGCAGGGCTCTGCCAAAATCTTGATTTCAGATTTCTACTCTATGAGAAAATAAATTCTGTGGCAAGCCAGCACGTGTGTGGTAATTTCTAGTTTAATACAGATTTATGTGAAGAAAATCCCTGTCCCCAAATATATTTCCACTGTTGCTAGAAATACCATCACTAGAAAATTTATTCCTTTGGTTTAAATTGCAGTCTCTTTTAAAATAAAATACATATAATCCCTTGGGAAAGATAGCTTTTTTTTAGAGAATGATTTTTCATATTATGTTCACTGTGGATGGATGGCTTAGATCTGAAAAAAAAAAAAAAAAAAAAAACTGGATACTTGTAAGGGAGTGATTCAAAAGAGGTGAAGTGTACTGGTTTTAAAATACTCGCTTGATTTTCAAAACAACTTGTCTGGCATTGGACCCACTGTAGCCTCATCATTTCAGTGTTTAAGGAGCAAAGATAAGATATGGGGAAATGTTAGGTAGTAATGATGTCTAAGCATGTTACTCAGGACTAATTTCAAGACATGCCTTGCCACGAAATAAGAACATCATGACTCCCAATGGAGTGTGTCGCCAGAACCAGCCCCTTCCTCTCCCAGACCACAATAAGGCATCCAGAATTCCATACCCATTGGCCCAGGCCGACTTCTTCTTTAGGTCTGCCCTCCCTCGGTGCATCATGTCAGTGTGATGGTTAATATGAGACCTTGTCAGCATCTAATAGTGTCAAAAGAGGAGAGACGCAGCTTTCTGGGGTCAAGATTCATCTTTTCTGGCAATACCAACTTCTGGCTAATTCTAAATTCAGACATGGCCTTCTTGGTGATTATAAAGGAATATCTGTGAAGAAAGAAAAATTGAGCTTATTTTGTTAAAAGGTTTTTAACTTGGTTTATATAATAAATATTTAAACAAATGGAATGTGAGCCACAGTGGCTCCCTGTTTGACTCCTAAGGGCACTGTATTAAGGTGAACTAATGAGCCCACAGCAGTTTGTAAAAGGCAGAGCATAAAAAACAGAATCACTGTGCTGGAAGTGATACAAGGATAAAAAAGAAAAACAACTTGGAAAGGAACTGGTAGTAAACCCAAGAAGTGCATTAAACGTGCAAGGACTACATTACACAAAACAGCTATGGGTCCCATCCCCCATCTAGTCTCAGTGATCTAACTTTAGAAAAGATATTCCATGTCTTTGAACTGCAAATTTGAAGTTTGGATGATAAAATCCATAACAGAGTTATTGTGAGAATTCAGAAAGGACTAAGGTCATTGTTTTAAGTGAGAATGCATGCATGCTAAATGCATAAAAAATTAATCATGCATAATCTTCATTATGACCACTGACAGTTTCTCTCATGGATATCACTGAGACCTGATAAAAGAAAACAGGCCTGGATTACAGGACTGGAGTGGACAACTAGCCCCAAAACATCAGCTATCTTAGGAAATGAGTTTTTCAGGACATACACCTTCCTACAGTGAAAATAAGCTACCTAAGACATGTTCTTAAAGGATTCCTTCTCCAGTCAACCCATTTCAAGTCATAAATGTGAGATTTCCATGATTTTTCAGTTTGGGTTAGTTCAGATTAGGTGTCTCTCTGACATGGTATCGGCAACTATTATTATTGAATTTTAATATTAGGGTACTTTATGAGAAAACCAATGGGCTATTTCAAAATGAAATATCTATGTGATATATTAAAAAGTAATTTGGAATAAGTATATACAATAAGCTGAAATTTATAAGTGGCAAACTCTTAAGTTTCATTCTTTATTAAAATCTGGGGAGACTCCCTGTCAGCTAGGAATGCTACTGGGACTGGTTTTTGTTTTTCAGTTTAGCATGGAATTCTTTACTACTTTTTCTGAGCAGAACTCCTTTATTTCCTTTGTGGACTGCCTCTCTCTGGTCCTTCCCAGGTGACTGAGATGCTTACATATTTGGATAATGATCTTTATGTAATTGCAGAATTTTTTCCTCTCTGAGTACAACCACTGAAAGGTCAGGTTTTAAGTAACAAAGTCTTAACTGGGTCTTTCTGAGGTGGCACTTTCTCCACTAAAGTTTGAGTAAAGCCACCTTGCTTGCTGTAGGTTATTCAGTGGTAAGGAATGACCTTTGCATTCCATTTCCTTGAGTCAGTATCCTTGTGTCTTGGCCTCATGTGTATGCTGTGTTTACCTCTGTTTTTTTTTTTTTTTTTTTTTTTTTTTTTTTTTTTTTTTTTTTTTTTTTTTTTTTTTTTT
>PVHY01012551.1:0-14511 GCA_004024945.1 Uropsilus gracilis | reverse complement strand
TTTTCTTTCTTTGCACATGTAAAGAGGAACTTTCCAATTAGAACACAGCCAAATATTGATTCTCCATGAAGCAGGAACTTAAATACCTCTTTATTTCCTATATAAAACCAGTAGACATCCTCCATGGCTACAGCAATTCAAATTTTATGACTTTCATTATTTCTTTCACTGTGACTATTTAGCTGCTGATGAACCCAGGATAATGCATAACAAAAAATAGAGAAAAGAAGACCAATTATTAGCAAGAATACTATAACAGTGACCAACAATTATGATTCTAATTTGTAGGCACCATCCAGTAAGTTCTTTCTTGGGAGCTTATCAGTAGCTTAAATAAAAGGATTAATAAGTGCAGGAAGCTGAAAGAGATGGCTCATAAACTAAAGGTCAGAATAAATAGACAAAATATTTTATATTGAAATGACAGGAAATCACCAATTCCAATTCAGTATGGATAAATGTAAATTTCCCACAGTGGCAACGGAAGACCTACCATTCAGGTGTAGAGTAGAGATATGTTTTCAAAGGTGGGCATTTCTCAGAGACCCAAGTTCTACCTCAGCATTAGAATCTGATGAGGACTCTTTCTTTTTCCATCTTTACCCTTGATGAGGTCTTCTAAACACTTGACACTATGGCCTGTCCCTTCCTGCCTCACCTCCAATCAGTGACATTTTCTCCCAACCCACTCTATTCATGCAGGTAAGGGGAAATAGATTTTAGCTCAATATAAGAAAGAATTTTTTAACAGTCATCCAAAAATAGAATGAACTTGTTCCAAAAACAGCCTGTCCCCCCAGCAATTTAGGGGTTCCAGTTGAGGCTTAATAACCTTTTGTTCAGTAATTAGAAAGGAGATTGAAGCAGTATAACTAAGAAAATAGACTTTGGAATAAAAAAGTTCAAGGATTCTCTCTAAATAGATGCTTTGTTTTTGGTGAATTGTGTTTTTTAGAGCTTGACAGTCTGATTTTCAATCTTGATCTGCACTTACTTTGTGACCTTGGATGCCAGTGAATGAATCTTAGCCTTAATCATACCATCTATAAAATTTAGATAGCAGGGGTACCTTCCTTACAAGTACTGTCCTCAGCATAATGTGAGGAATAAGCAAGTCAATATATGTAAAACTCTTAAAGCATAATCTAACATTTAGTAAGCATCTAATAAATGACATCATAATTATTCACTGAAATATGCATTCAAGTTAAAAGTCTGTTATACCTCCTTTGCCTTTGGACAAAACAGAGATGTGAAGAAGAGCAAGCCAAAGCAGATACACTTTGATTGGGTTCAAATATCTTACTTTTGATAATTTTACAGTAACATGACCACACAAACAGGATGCTGGATCACATCTCAGTGAATTAAGCCTTACCAACTTCACGGCAAATCCATGTTTGCAGAAAAGCAATGAGAAAACAACCAGAATGAGACACAGGAAGTATTATTGAAGAAGCTGAATGTATTGTTGGACTAGTTAGAAAAACAACTGAATTTTGAGAGATTAATAGACACAAATTACAAAAATAATAGATATGAGAAATATCATTTATTACATAACTGACAAGATAGAAACAGTGACAGAGATGAAAAAGTTCAAAATGACAGAAATGTTGAGCAGATATGACTGAGAGATTATACACTAGAGCCTTTAACAAAGAAACAATGTCTGTATTAAAAAGGACGTCTACTTCATGCTGAAAATGGATTTCAGGAGGTAAGCACATTGATTGGTTGGGGAGAAAGAAAAATTCCCCATGCCCCCCTGACTGACCACATCAAATATGAAGATAGAATACATAGTTATTCTAGTGCCTATGATGGTTAGAAATCGAGGAGAGATTGGGACTCACCTATAGCAGCACAGTTTCTAGTCCAGGGATATCCACCTTAACCTAGACCAAGAGTTTAGGAGTTACCAAAGGAAACAGTCAAAGGAAACAAAGCAAACATTCAAAGGAAATAAAGCAAACATACCAAAGGAAACACAGCAGCTAGGAGTCAAGTCTTTCTGTTACTACAGGAGCGCTCTGCAAGTTCGCAAATGCAAACTATAGTGATTTGGGGTTCAATGTGTACACACCTCCTTTTTGCTCAGGTTAGAATCTTCTCCTTAAACCTAATTTTGAATTCCAGTCCCAACCAGAATAGAAGCAGGTAGATAGCAAGTGAGGCAGTGTTTGCATACAGTACCTGGCCTGTGCAAGAGTCTGAGAGCTAATTTGCAGGTGAGAATGAATGTCTAAATTAAGAGCAGTAAGTGGCCAAACCCAGATGAAATGACCACTCCAGCACTGAAAATTCAAGAAAGAAGGGCACTCTCTTCAGAGGCAACTGTATCCATCTATCATATTCCTGGAGACTGAGATACCAAGAGAATGAATGATTCCAACTCTTTTTCTCGTTTCATCATCACATCCACTAACTTGCAGGTGCTGTTACTCCACTTCACAGATGAGCTAACAGACTTTGAGTTTAGCTATTTTATTAAAGATTACATAGCTACAAAGCATCAAACCAATATAGAGGACAGGTAACATGTATTGAAAGTAATTTAATTGTGTTAGCTCATACAATTATTGCCACAATCCCATAAGGTATGAGACACTTTTGCTATCTCCATTTCACAGGTGAGGCAACTGAGGCACAGTGAAGTGAGGTAGATTGTCTGAGATCCTACAGTTTATAGGGGATGAGGCTAGGATTAGAAAAAAGGCAATTAAGTTCCAGAACATGTTCCACTCCCCCATGTGTGGTTCTGCCTCCCCCAAAATTCAAACTATGACCTACCTTTACTTCCACAGTATAAGCATCAGGTTCACCAATCTGCATAGATTCTTTATTGGTTTAGCAGTTACACAGACACATCAGACAAAGGCAAGACAGGCCAGGATCAGGGTTGGGGGTACCAGGAGACAGGCCAACCTCCCAGTCTCCCAGGAATCTTTCTACTCTTTCTCTGGCATTCTTTCGTGTTCTCTCATGCTAGTGTGAGTTTATGCTCTTCTAGCCCTCTAAACCCCTTTATGCCCTCTCTCTTAGACTCAGGTGTACAAACTAACACATTCACATACTCACTGGGCTACACAATCATGGGGAATATACAACTTCAGGAGCTGGTTTTACAGGTTAGTGGAGGAAAAAGCCTGACTAAATTCAATTATCCTACACACAGCCATCCTCCTTCAACTCACTCCATCATCTTGACATTCTTTCAGACTGTCCTTACATAAACACACAGGGGATCACTTTATCCCATTTGTTTATAGAATAAAAAGAAGAAAGTGATCAGTCCATTTTTGAAAGTGTAAACTGGAGATTTGTGTGTGTCCCTGAGGAAAGGAACCTTCAGGGATTTGTCCTAGAAATGTAGATTAGAGAATCCGCAGCAGGAGGTAATAGGGCCATGAGATAGAATCTGCTAATGTATAATTACATAATTAAAATAATGATACCTTAGTCATTTAGTACTTTATAATTTTGAAAACACTTTTACATATACTATTATATCTAATCACCTATAATATATTTAAATTTAACTGATACTGAACCTGCTGCATATTACAGAATGCTTGAATGTGATTCTATTCCAGAGATAAAAGAACAAGATGGTGTAAGGAGAAGATACTTATATTTGTTAAATTCATGCTGTGTGCCAAGAAATGTGCAAATGTAATACTGCCATTACTTAATCCAACAACACATTTATGAGAACAAATTATATCTTCACTTAATGATAAGAAAGCAGAGGCTCAGAGAGTTGATATGACTTGCCCAAGATCATACAACTAAAAAGGGTTGGTACCGGGTTTTCCCAGTCTGTCTACTACAGATGCCTAGGCAACACTGCAACTTTCTTCCTTTGCACTATCTTTGCTAATGCAGTGTCAGCAGGTGGTGCTACCAAACTATGTCTCTTCACTTTGTGTGTGTCACAGTAGTTTTTAATTTCTGATTGTGCTGGACACATATCCTTCACACATTCACACAGAATGAATTAGAAAAATGGATAGGAAATCTGTGTCATCACATCTTGTGTGATCACCAAACTCCCATTCCTGCTTCGGGCCCAGTTTTGTCTTTTACTCTAGAATCTGGCAGTATCTCCATTCAGGTTGTTATTTGTCTTCAACTAAACTTTGCTGAATTAACGATATTTTTCTGCCTCTTCCACTCCTCCTGTGTTATTTACTACCTCACTCTTAGGACTTACGTTAACCTTTAGGGATCATTGATTTCAATCCTGATGCCTGTGTCTCCTCTAAACTCATTCCCAAGTTGACAGTCTGAATGTTGACCACTTTTGTTAAGAGATACAGCATTCAGGGTATAGGAAAACAAGCTCTTCCTTGATCTTGACAGAAAAATTCCATCATGCCAATCTGAGTGAGTTTGCTGGATCCAATCTTCTCTGGACCATTAACTCTTCTCATAAGATTCCATGTTGCCTCTTCAAAGATACTTTTCAAGCACTTAGAACAAGTGGCATGATGGTGTAGTAGCAGTACTGATTGACTGACTTGGTTAATCTTGTGTTCAGATCCTGCCCCCATTTCTTACTAAGTTTGGACCTTATTAAAAAAAAAAAATACTTGACATCCAGCCTGCCCATTTATAAAATGAGGGCATATTATCTACCTCAGGATTGTTACATAAATTAATATGTATGAAACATTTGCTACTCATGGAGCACTGAATGAACCTGCTGCTTTTATTATTAAATTCTTTCATAACTAAGAATTGCAACTGTAAGAGTTTGAAAGATCTATCAACCTGTTCAAAATATCATGGCCTGGGGAGCTAAGAGTGATATAGATCAGTGGTCCCTGAGCTGTACATTAGAGTCACCTGGAGAAAATTTCGAACTCCAGGTGCCCTTCCAGTTTTAGTGTTATGGGAATATCTGGGTATGAGAACTAGGTATAATTTTCAAAGATCCCTAGGTGTTTCCAATGTGAGGTATGGTGCCAGAAGCTTTGATCCAGAGTTGCTTCCAGTTCCTTCTACTCCCATTTCAAGGATGAGTCTCTCCATATTCATCCCCAAGCCCTCTCCTGAAGAAAAGCTACCCAACTCCCCCTGCTCTGGCCTGCTTGCCTCGAGCACTGCATATACACCTTCATTGGGAAACTTTGTTCAACCATCTTCAGTAAAATGGGGAAGATAAAATATTATAGGATGATAAGCAGAGGGCACATGTTCAGCAAAACAGGGGATGAAGAATTCAGGCCTTGGAGTCTTTAAGATGGCAAGAGCAGTCCATCAAGGTTTATTATTTCCTCTCTGAAATTTTCAGAACTGCTGGGATGGTTTCTGTTCCCAATAGAGCTAATGTTGATTTCCTTCCAGGGAAAAGTCTGAATTTTTCAATTTTAAAGTTTACCCCAAAATGCCCCTTCTGAAAGGAATTAATAAAGAGGGAGATTAAAGGTGTCAGAGAGTGTGCTCTTATGGAGGCTAAAATATGACTGGCCACTGTTCAAAGGGGAAGAGCAGATTTTATTCTGTAAAACTATTGAAATGGGGGAAGACGTCAGTGGGAATTGACTTCAATTTCAATTAATACAGCAGTGAGAAGGTGTTTTAAAGAGAGGAATCAGAAATGGGTAAGAGTGAATGGTGGTAGTGGTGGTGGCAGGGGTCCTAGCATCAGGGACATGGCAAATTACAAATATTGAAAGGGGAATGGTCCATGTGAAGCCCATCAGCATTTGTTTGCTTTCTTAAGCTTTTGCCCTCCTCAGACTGGGATCTCTCTTCAGGTGTTAGCTAAAAAATGTTAATCCTTTCTTTAACCTTGTCCATTATTGGGCAGGCAGTTTAGAAGAGGGCCACTGGGTGGTGCCATTTATTGCTCTGTTGATCTGCTAGACCCAATTAGAACCCACAGATGGAAAGTTGAGGCCTTATGAAGTAGCTGACTCAGAGGAGCCAAATTCAAGTTTAGTCAAAGATGGAATCTTTGTCAAGACAGAGAATTGGAGAGTGGCATTTATAGTTTTTCCTTTCTTTAGGGGTCAGCAGCTATCTCTCTGCTGTCTGATAAAGCTGATAGACATCTGCATAGCATGAGTCATGTAGCACAGAGCAAAACAAGCAGCATATGTCTGACTTTTAATGAAACAAGACCTCACACCTGACAATGAACCTCCTTTTGTTTGACACTGACACATTCATTGTTCTTCTCCAGTGCCCCCTCTTCTCTTTACCCATACTTGTGTTTCCACTAATCTCCCTGTCTTAGGGAGACTATGCTATTAATAAAGCAGCATAGGTAAAGAAGTTTCCACAGAAACTGTACCTTTTAAGGCCCAGAGAGTGTCCATGGCCAGAAGATGCAGCATTGCCATGGCAATATCATTCAGCTCACCCTTCCTGGAATTCTAGTTCTCTGGAATTGTTTTTATTTTATTTTATTTTGTTTTATTTTGTTCTTCAGGAAAGAAAGAACCCTGAGCCAGGTTATCTCATAAGCAACTCTTCCATAGCAGATGGGCAAAGGTAATATTTGGTCATTTCTAGTATGATAATCTGTTTAGAGCAGGTGGTGTTCTCCAAGATGTAAAGCATAAGGCTGAAAGCTGCCTATGCTTGGGTAACATGCTTGCACCGTCATATCACAGCTCTACACTTGCAAGCTGAGCAAATTTGTATATTGCTTCTCTGTGCATCAGTTTTCAATCTGTAAAATAGGATAATGTGTGGTAAGTATGTGATTAGTATGTATCAGGTGCTTAAAGTAGTTGTTGAATACAGTAAGTAACTTCTAAGTGTTTGTCATTATAATTCCAGAGTTTCCAAAAACTTTCCACTTGCCTTTTTCTTTGGCAACAGTTTGCACTGTGGATTGTGGATTTCTCTTAAAATTTCTTTACTTACTTTCTGTGATTCAAACTCATTTCTATCTTTTGATTTCTGATATTCCCCATTTTCTTACCCTTTCAATTTCCCACTCTCCATACAAGGCTCTTGCCATGGTTAATTCAAAGTCATCATTCTCTTTACAATCTTGATGTTTCCTTTGAACTATCTTAGTTTGTACCCATGGCTTCTTCGCTCATGTCTTTTTTTTTTTTTTTGCCTCAATTTTATTTTTATTTTATTTTATTTTATTTTTATTTTTGCATATTTTACAATATATGATTGTATAACTGCTAATCCCCATGGGAATAACCCCCCACACCACATCTCCCGTGGTCTTTTTGCCTCCTTTCTTTTTGCTGTTTGTCCTTGTTTAGTCCTTTAGTCTTTTTTTTTTCTTTGATCCATTTTCTTGTCCTTGTTGAGGGTGCCATTTCCCCATACTTGGTAGAACGTGCTGTTTATCATTCCTCTACTGCTTTTGGAGCACCTTTGGTCTTGGTGGATCTCTTCTCCGCAGTTTGTGCTACGTTTTGTTGCTCCTTCAGTCATGCTTCAGGTCTTTGGCTTTGGGGGCCTGACTCCGCCTTATATTTTGGAAGAGCAGATCCTCGAAGGGACATCCATCAGCTGATGGTAGGTCTCCCCCCTTGGGCTTTGCTGTGGGGCCACTGCCATTAGGCAAGCCTCTTTTTTTTTTTGAGTCTGGGTCTTGCTATTTTTGCCCGGGGAACTGCAGGCTACTGTTGTCGGTGGTACTACAGACTCAAGCAATCCCCTGCCTCAGCTTCCCACGTAGCTGGGATTACAGGCATGCACCACCACGCCCAGCTATTTGGGGCTAGGTCTCGCTGTGTTGTCCCTAGCAGGACTCAGACCACATTCCCTAGCCCCAGCTGCTTCGCAGACTGATGATTACAGGCACTATACCATGCCTGGCTTTTGGCGGTATCTTTCCTCTAAACAGAGAGGGTGTGCAGTGCCATTATTGACAGCTTCGCTGTGCCAAGTTTTTGTTCACATCTCCTCAGTGATATTGTAGGCGTCATATTTTGTTGGTTCTCCCAGTTCAATGCGTGTGGTGCTCGCCTTGTTCCCCTTGAGTCCTGCCCAGGTGGCACATGTTAAGGGACTTTCCACCAGTATCTCACTGGTTTGTTTTCTATGGATGGATATTGTCTTAAGGTATCACTCCTGATTAGAGCTCTCGTGTTGAAGGCTAACCCAGGGGAGACTGTGGCAGACATACCACCCGCCCCTCCCTGCCGCCCGACCCCCCTTCGCCCCCGCACAACCAGCCCTGCATCTTCAAAGGGCTCAGATGTGCCGTGCGGGGGCCGGCAGGCCAGGCCTCTTTCCGGGCTGACCCCAGCCCCACCCCACCTGACCTCGAGGAAGCGAGAGGAAGCACGAGGAAGCATGGGCACAGAGATCCGCGCGAACCCTGGGCGCCGCCGAGACCCAGATGCTCCCCTTCTCTCATGTCTTATGTAGATCATCCACATCTTCTGTTCCTGCCCTCAGAAAAGCTTGAGATCTGGCTTTTTGTTGGAACTTGTCTTTTGATTCTGTGGTGGATCAGCTTTGGCCTCATAAAGACTTTTTGTTTGGACTTAACTAGATGAATGAAATAGTTAACAAGCATTTAATTTCTTTAAGTATTAATTTTTCTCCCAATAAAATGGGTGAGTGTGTGTGATAATCTTTTCTATTTCATATAACAATTATAAGCATTGAATGGATATTTTATATCCATTTGGCATTGTGCCTGGTGTACAGGATATTTCCTAAGTGTTCTATTAGAGTTCTTAAAACCAACATGTATAGAATTACTGTCTACTTCCCACAAAAAAAAAAACAACTTTTCTTATTCCTATTATTTTCATACTTATTTCTTTCTGATGTTATTGTTATTATAATATCACCTGTTTTCATGAATTGAATCATCCTTAATTCTTCCCTTCTTTCACCCTAAATCGAATGTGTCAGTAAATTCTGTTGGTTTGTTATCTACCCTCTGTCCCTCACACCATTTCAATTGGCTCTTCCCAATCCTTTAGTTTTGGAGTTCCACAGCATTCCTATCATCAATAGCTACTGGCAAAGTCAAGGTCCAGATGATGTTAAAGACTAGCACGTGTGTGTGTGTGTGTGTGTGTGTATAAACATCAACAGGGTGTGTGTGTATTTGTAATAGTAAACATCAAATGTCCTTTATCTTTTCAGTATGTCCTAGAAACTCCCACCATTTCCCTCACTTTTTTGTTCTACCTAATACCTCAGATTTTTTTGTTTTTTTGTTTGGTTTTGCCATCTCTGCTAACGAAGTTACTTCCAAACCTCTGATGGTGTAATAATCATAATTATCTAAAGTGGCCCTGGCAGCTCATTGGAAATTGGGATCTTCATCACATCTCAATTTCCCTGTGGACTCCTTCTCTCACAGATGTCATGGATCCTCTCCCATAGATCTCAGTGACATCTCATAAGTCTCAATGTCTTCGAATTCTGGTTATCTACCTCTTGCCATATACCGCCTATAAACAGCTGGCAGCCCAACTTCAGACTTCATGTGACTAAGTAATTCACTCAGTGATACTTAATTTTATGTTTCCATTTGGTCTTATATAGGGGGCCAGATTAAACATTTCAAGGTATTTCAGGATGAGGTTAGCATTTGAACTAGGGAATGCAGTAGACTGCCCTCTCCTGTGTGAGTGGGCATCATTCAATTTGCCAAAAATTAAAAGGCGAAGAAAGGGGAATCTACTCTATTTCCTGCCTGCCTGGTTGAAGTGGGACATTGATCTTCTCGTGCCCTTGAACTGGGATTTTCACCTTAAGCTTCTTTGGGTCACAAGCTTTCAGGCTGGAATTCTGAATGAAATTATATCTCTGGGCTCTAGGTTTCTAGTTTATAGACAGCAGATCATGATTTTCAGCCACCATATTCACACAAACCAATTCCTTATAATAATTCTCTCTATATATACATACACATACTATACATGTGTAAATATTTATACACTATATATAATGTCTATAAAATTGTATATATAATCTGTTTTGTTTTTTTTGGAAAACCCTGATGACAACTTCCACTAATAAGCTACTTTCCATACTTGTCCTAGGAGGGAAAATAACAAGGTTACAATATTTTGTAGATTTCACTGGGGTCCATGGAAGCCCATATCTGCCCCAGTATACATCTCTGTGTAGTAAAAGGAGTATTAGGTTCGAGTGACTTATTTTACTTTGCTCATCTTTATCTATTTAAGCTTTGCTAATAAAGCCTGTTTCTTAATTCATACTTTGTGAAGTTTTGAAACCTAGTGTATTATAGATGGGAACACAGCAGTGATTTGTCTTGTCACAACCACCTTTCAGTCTGTCATATAAAGCTCTTTAACATCCTCTAATGATCTTTTCTGTCCCCTTGTTATTAGGAGAAGCTCAATGTTCCTCATCCCCACTCGCATGCAGTCACCTTGGACTAGTTAAGGGGAAGTAGCAGAGAGGTGAATTTATAGAACATGAAGGCAGGTGTCTAAAAGGTGTTCTTGCTTCTCAGTTGTACATTTGCACCCAGG
Organism: Uropsilus gracilis; assembly: GCA_004024945.1. Lineage (NCBI taxonomy): Eukaryota > Metazoa > Chordata > Mammalia > Eulipotyphla > Talpidae > Uropsilus > Uropsilus gracilis. The sequence goes on along the minus strand of PVHY01012551.1, from coordinate 4,057 downwards.
GAATTGGGGTGGCGGTTGGAGGATAGGTGTGGAGGGAAGACAGGTGGGGACACTTGGTGGAGATAAATCAGTAAGAGACAAGTGGAAAGGCTATGTTTGGCAGCCTTTATCATGATATATTTGTATTTTGCTCCTTTTGTCCCAGACTTACCTTACTCATTTTGCCTCCTTCGTGTTGTTTCCTAGAAGGCACTCTAGACTTGTGGCAATCTCTGGAACTCCAGTCACCCTTATGGCATATAACAGGGCATGGAGAACTGTTGGGGTGCCAATCCTGTTTGGCTGGGCTTTTTGACCGTGAGGGGTTAGATAATTTGGAACCCCAAATTATGGGGGAAAATATCCTCTTTCCTCTTCCCTCTCAATGCACACTAATTCTACTTATTCAACTAATGGTCTGCTTCCTTTGTTGTTATATGGCAGATGGGATGGTAGGACCCCATCTTTGAGCATGCAACTGATTCATTGGAAACCCTTGGGTATCCTGTAGTCCAATGTGCTAATATCGTCTTCCATTAATACTTTCAGTTAATACTTACATTAATACTTTCAGTTAACTTCTTATGTATATAAAATACTAACTCTTTTAAATCCACAACTTATTGTTTGCTGTGTCTATCCTTATTAAGTCCTCTTCTCTATCTCCTCCTGTGAAAATACTGTCCACCCTACATCATCTACTTTAAAGGTCACCTCTAGGAAAGCTGATCTTAGAAAGCAGTTGGGATCAGGTCTCATTCCTGGGAATTCTTCAAACCATCCTTATGGCATATAACAGGGCACAGAGAACTCTTTTGTGAATATCTGGACATTATTATTTTTATTTCTTTATGTTTGAGAAGTGAGACTGTTCTTACTCAATTGCATGGTTTATAGCCGTACATATTGCTTTGCCTCAAGTATGTAATAAATGGTAAAGGAGGACCCCTGTGTTAGAGGCTAGATAATGAAATGATGACCCATTGAAACATTTTTAAAAGTAATACTACCTTTTCTTGGTTTTGAAGTATGTCCAAGCCAATGACTTGCTGAATACAGACTACTATTCCAGCCTGCCTCTGCCATTCTGACTCCTAGAAGATGTGTCTTTCAAGTCTAAATGCATGTACTCTGAAATGAATTTCATTTGTTGTCTTCTTAGACACACATATTGATAAACCACGGAATTTGATATTTCATTGTGTTTGACCATTAAATTACTCTCAAACAATGTGAATGGGTAGTGGAACCTCATTTTCCATTCATCCTGTTTACTAAAAAGTGATGTTTCCACAGGTAGACTACCACCCCGATTTTACTGTTTTTCTATCTTTTATATTTAAATATTTAAATGATAACATCTTGAATATTCAAGAAATCTGCATGATAAAATATCTTTCATCTTATGTAAAATAAGACTATCCACAGAGTCTAAAATTTCTGAATGTAATGTCAAAACAACCTAGGTTTTAGATATCCTCCAAGTAGTTGCTGTTTTTCACAAAATGTTTTGTATCATTTATTTATTTTTTTATTTGTGATCTTTGGTCTGATATATTCTGGCCTAAAATAGGACAAATGAAAATCAGAGCTGGCTATATGCATATCCAGTTAACAATTAGCTTACATATTCAAGTGGACATAAACAAAAAAGTCATAGGAGACTCAGCGAAGTATACACAGATGCTGATTTGTAGTGATGCACACCTGAAAATTTTATAATGTTATAAAGCAATGCTACTAAATAAAACCATACCAGGGATTGACTTAGCCTTTCATCTAAGTTGGATGTATACCTCCCTCTTGAATAAATGAAAATTTAAATCCTTAAATCCTATAAGGACATAGTGAGAAGGTTGTAGAAGCCCTCACTAAAACATTGACCAGCACCTTGATTTGGACTTATTAATCTCTAGAACTGTGAGAAATAAATGCTGTTTAATCCACCCACTTTGTGCTATTTTGCTATAGCCTCAGATCTGACTAAGCTATTCTCATGTTTTAAGTAATTACAAAATAAACAAAATATGCAAATCCATGGTTTCCAGATGCTGAATAGTGTGTGTAACAGAACAGATGCTCAACAGATAGGAGATGAACAAGGTTTAGTCATGTATTATTCCTGATCTAAAGTATGAAGCAGATTTTTAGGTAATAATTTAGGGAAGGGAATCATTAATGGAGCCAATAATCTTTCTAAACTGAGGAAAACACATTGAATGTCCAAGGGAACTAAAATTATAGGTTTCAATGCTAGAGACAAAATAATTGCACAAAAATATTTCTAGAGACCATCAACAGGTTTTCTTGGGCCTTTAGCTTAATACTGATCAGTGCTTGTGAATAAGCTACTAAACAAAGAAACATCAAAAAAGTAACTGGAAGAAAAATAATGTGAACTCCCACAGTGCCAGGAACAGTTCATTTTTCAGCAGCCAAAGTAGAAATCTTTCATAATATATATGCATCAAGTGGGGTCTTAAGAAGAGTACTGCCTTAGAAGTAGATCAATTAGCCCCAAAAGAAAGGTTATTCTATTCCAGCTAACAAAATTTAAAAACAAACCTCAAAAGGATAAAAAAAGTGATTTAACTGCACCCCAGATTAAAACTTCAAAATATTTGAAGGAATAAGAAAAAAATTCATCAACCCACTGACATAAAATTCACCATCTCTGGCAACTACTGATAAAGCCATAAATACCCTACTCACCGGGGAAGAAACAGGCTGTTTCTTCGCTGAATGAAGAGTCTGGCACTTGAGCTGCTCTTTTGTAACTTTTTGTTCATGAGGAGGAGGCAGTGGAGGAGGATGCACTCTTTTACTGTCCCTGTCTCAATTTGTAGGTATCAGTGCATGCCATCTACTGTGTTAGCCTTGATTTGACATTGAAGAACTTTAATATTTACCTCTGTCACTATCTCTGAACAGCCCAACTATAGAAAAGAAAAATATCACTGGTTGGATTGCAGTGAAAAGCAAGATGATACTTCACAATCTATCCCACTAATAAAATGCATTTTATAATCTTTGTTTTATATAGGATTTCTCTGAGTTTAGGCATTTCAAGTAAGTGATATTTACTATTTCTTGTGTTATTAACTTATCTTAAAAAGTAATGAGCAAAATATATTTTGTAATGTTTTAGCCTCCTGTCTAAACCATTCTCTCAAAGTCACCTAGCATGCTCTAAAGGAATGAGCAGATGACTTGGAACTACACATATTAAGAATGGCTCTACTAATTATTAGTTATATGAGTTGTGTCCCCTCTGTACACTTTTCTATACTTAATCACTGATCAAGCAATATTTAGTCCTTTTACCTTGCCTTCTGTGTCATTCTTACCTAAATATCTCAATATTATTTAAAATTTTCATCAAGTAATGAGTATATTTATAGTATACATGATATTTAGAAAAATGAATTTGGTCCTTATCAAGAGAGCAGACAAAGAGCATACATGTGAAAATATCTTTAAAATAGGGTAAAAAAGTACAAAATGAAATCATTCCTTAGTAGCACTAAAATGGGAAATATGTCTCATAGAATCAGATCTTGGGAAAGTGGGTGGGATCACACTGAAAAGATAGAAAAAAAGATATTAGAAATATGAAATATGTTTCCTGACAGAACACCAAAAAGACCTCAGGTTCAAAATCAATGGGTAGAAAAAAGATGAAAGGATGATGCAGTAATAATCTGACTAATTAGTTTTGAAGTTGTTTAGGTGATTCAAATATATCTACATATACAAGAATCAGAAAGCTTCCCTTTTCAGAGTTTGCTTCCCTTGCTAAAACTGGAAGGTAGTTTTTGAATAACTTATCTGTGTAAAATTAGGATTCCTAATGTGGGTGTATATGTCTAAGAGTAAAACTCTTTCCATAGAAAGAAAGATAGTCAGTGTGTCCACCCCTCCCTGCACTACTTCTGCGCCAGATTAGGGAAACTGAAAGCCAAATAGTCTTGCCCAGACACCCAGATCATATAGTCACTTCAAGTCACCCAGACTTGTAGTCAGCATCTCAATTTCAGGGATATTTGGTTGTATTTAATTTAGTTTTGATTTTTTTTTT
>PVHY01012550.1:0-44145 GCA_004024945.1 Uropsilus gracilis | reverse complement strand
CTTCAGTTTAAACTCTACACTCGTGGGTTCTTTCCACCATCCCCAGCTTTCTCAACCAAAATACCAAACCAATGCAAGACTATCAGTGCAGACTAATTTATTTCTAACAGTAATTTTTTCTAATTATCTTAATAACTACAAAAAAATGTAAGGAAAACCCTGATTACTTTAACATTGTCCAAAACCTTTCTCAGTATTGTCTAAAGTCCTTTCCCAGATTGCCCCAAAATCCTCAGTCTCTCAGTCCTGATCATCTCACCAATGTCAACCAGTCAAAGTTCCTTTCCATGTGTTTAAACACATCTTTCTTTGGGGCGCTCCTTTGGTGTGCTCTTCCTTGGCTTCTATGCTGCCTTCTCCTTGTTGTCTTCAGGTAGCAAAAACTTCATGGTACCAGATCCAGCCAAGTTCACTTTCTTTTCAGGCCTGTCTTGCATGGCTTCTCACAGACACAAGTTAAACTCAGCAAAACAAACTCCAACACAAAGTTCAAATCTGCAAACTCCTTAACTGCATTCAGCACACATGCTGCCAGCCTGGGCTAACCAAAGGCTATAAGCCCCCAGGCCTGGCCATGTCCACATGGCTCACATCTTTACAAGATGGCCAATTCCCATCTCTCCTCCATTAAACCTCTCTCTCTATCTGATCTTCATATTGCCTCTAAATCAAAATTCAAATCCCAATTTTTGTTTGCATACCCTTTATATACCCTAAATTCCCGCCTTCCAAAAAACCTGTTTTACCTTGACCATTTCACTTCTTTTTTCCCCTGCCTCTCCCTAAAGGAAAATTCCAACTAAGGTCATTTTTACATTTTAGCATACCTGTCCTTAAAATCTGCAATCTTAAACAAGAGACAATGGGGAGGGGGGGGGTAACACACCCTATCAAGTACTCATAAGCAAAGACCTATAATCACACCAAAATAATCATTTTCTTGTGGTTCCTTTAAAAATGAAAAAGGATTTGTATTTTACTCCTACAGAATAGAAGGAATTTGTATTTTCTTACTTTCCCTATCTGACAGATGTTTTCCTCACATCTTGAAAGACTGAGGGTACAGCATTGGGATCACAATTCTGCAGATGAGGAAAGAGCTGGAGATTCCTGCAGTAAGTCAGTGACCGAATTGAGTCTTAAATCTGGGTTTGCTGACTCCCAGAAAAGTGCTCGCTCTCAGAAGACAGGGGTGGTCATTAGTGCAGCTGGACACTGACAGCACCTCTGCCAAAAGCCTTAACAAGTGAAGACAACTTTTGACCCTTGGAACCTCAGTTTCTCATGTACAAAATGAGGGCTATTCATGAGATTGCCTCTAAAATCCTATCAGTGAGGGAGTGCTAGAAACCTTGATCTTCTTGCGAGGCTCACCTCCATTGTTTGCCAAAAAGCAAACTTGAATTTGTAAAGTTTCTCTATTGGGAACACACATATTCACCAGTTTCTTAGGAAATAATGTGTGAAAATAGCTTGAGAGGGAGATTGGTAATAAAAACTTACTCCTTGCTGCCCTAATTCCACTTTAGGAAGAATGAACATATTATTTTAATTAATCATATGAAAGCAAAATTAGTATGATTATGTGAAAGTTGTTGTAAATCATCTGATCCACATCATCGAGCAAAGAGCTTTTAGTTATTCCAGAGTTGTTAAAGATTTTATCTACCCAAGTGAAAATTCAATTAGTACTAGCTTCAGCTTATATAGAACGAAAGATTTTCAACTATGGGAAAATACTCTTTGTGTGTGAATACTACCTATGCCACTTTGATAAATTACTGTAATTAACTGTATCGTCTGCAAGCTAAACAAAATTTACTGAACTGTTGTTGTATAAAAGGGATCTCTCCTCTTGTTTGGGAGATTACTGTAATCTGCACATGTATTGTCTCAAATATCATGCTTTTTATGTTGAGGTTTGAAAATATCTTCAGAATTCTAACCAGCACCCGTGAGATGCTGTTGGTTTATCACACTCCACCTTTTGCCTTCCGGGTGTAGAGACATCAGCTGTGGGCTTCACTGTGATTCAATTAAATACACTATGTTTAATTAGCTAGCTGGGGAAACTGCAAGCAGAAACAACTTGAAACATCCTGAGAGCTTAGCCAGAGGGCTGAGTTATTTTGGGAAGGGCAAAGGATGGGACAGGCAAGAAGGAGAAACAAGGAGACTTTGCTCACAGTTCTCTGGCACAAACTCATTGGTTTTGCCCCCCCATCCCTCCTTTTCTTGCACCTGGGCTCTGCCCTAACCCTCCTCTCTCCAGTCTTAACTGTGCTTCTCGGCTAACCCTTTCTTCCTTTCAAAGTCTTTCAAAGAGACTTTGTATATATGTTTGCGCTAAGTGCCAAATTCTCTCCCTTATTTGTCAATGTTCTCACTTTATAGATCTTCTGACCTTTTCTCCTTTTTCACCCTGCATGGAGCCTAGTTCTCAATGAGAGGATGCTGTAGAAATTGGCAGGATTTCTGGTGAACTGGTCCAGTTTCATCCTGAACTTCAGACCAACTGTCCAACCCTCAGCTCTGCATGAGCAAAACTCTTGGCACAAGGACACTCAGAACCAGAGTATCGCTGGTGTGTTATCATTTCTGAGGGGTTTTTAAAAGTAATTCTTCATTGCACTGTTACTGCTATTTGTAACTAACATTTGCTGAATGCTTGTTCTGTGCTAAGCCTGTTACAAAGGCCCTGTATGTATAATTTATTCCTATAATGTCCCTCTGAGATGGGTGTTACTATCTCCATTTTACAGATGAGAAAGCTGAGGCTTAGAGAGGTAAATATATTTGCATAGTGTCACAGAACTGAGAAGAATTAGAACCAGTAATTAAACCCTATTCTTTCTTTCACATGCTCTTAGCTACTGTGCAAACTCCCTCTACCGATTCTAATCTTTGTGCCAACAATGAAGTATTGCAAAGATTGACTCACTCACCTCTGACTTATTTGTGCAGAGGGCTGTTCTGGGCACAGAAGAAAATCGTTTCAGCCTGTGTCAGGAACCGTGGGACCAGGAGGATTTCTGTAGTGTGTCAATCTGTTAACCTGCCCCTCTAGGGGGCATGCTTGAGAAACTTCGAATCAATGATGTGGGGATCCCAGAGCAGGCAGCTCCTGTCCCTGGTGGTTTAGCTATAATAATTGCAGCTATGCTACTCTAGTATTGTAGTACCATACTACATAATTGCAGCAGTACTGGAGTTATAAGAATTCACCTCTAATGATCAGCTACACCACCAATTCAGTTTCCTTCCTGGGAAGCACAATTGTATCCCATAGACACTAGGAACTTCATTGAGGCATTGATAGCCTGTGGGGTGAGAATGGAGAAGATAACTTCACCAAGGGTCTTCTGTCATGTACATCAACTAACTAGTGACCGCACAAGGGGAGTTTGGAGGGTTGAATAAAAGGGCATATGATATATGAAGTGACTTTAGAATTAGAAAATGCTGTCTATTGGAAATTGTTATAGAGAATTCCTAATAGACACAGTGGTTTTTGGTGTAATTTTTGGTCACATCTCCCTTTTATTTTGGGAACGATCCCATTCCAGATCTATGGTACGTGATCCCACCCTGATGCATAACTATGAAGCTGAGTCTCAGGGGCTCTGCTCTTCACCCTCCGCACATGGTCTAGACAGGTATGAAAAAGAAATTCATTCCACCTACACCTTTGAACCAGTGTTTGCTTCCCTTTTGGGCCCATTCAACAATGTGCCCGGTTCAATGTTGAAAATGAGTTTTATAATAACAGTAGCAGAAGTAAAAGAGAACAGTAAAAGAGAACAATCCCAAATAGCCTCAGTCCCCCACCTTAACAAGTCACTCTTGTTTCCAAATGTCTTTGTTTACTTCTAGTTTCTGGCCATATGGTAGAGTGTTTTTACATAGTTGCTGTCCAAATATGAATAGCTTTTTCTAACAGAAATATTTCCCTATGCTACTCTGTGTCTTCTCTGTGATATTTTTGAATCTTCTAGGGGATTTTGTTAAGTGTGTTGTGAGATCATAGAAAAAAGAATATTGGTCGCTGTCCTGGTTCCTGTCACAGAGCTCCTGACACCCTTGTACATCTCTGGGTGATAGGAGCACCAGGAACATCTTTTAGTCCACCATATGTCTCAGATTCTGGTTTCTGACAGGGCTCCTAAATCCCTTGTGATTTCCTGGATTGTGACAGTGGCTTTAGTTCTAACAAGGCTATTCTGGGAGGACTTGCTTTTGCCTGTCTCCTGGCTGGGGGTTGATCACCAGGCCAAACTTGAATCAGAAACTTGGGGCTGCCAGTTCTACCCCCTGTTCTCTAGAAAGGGGAAAAGGAACTAGAAATGTCTAAGCGAAAAAGCCCCCATCATAGCCCAATATTATCAGGTTCAGAGAACTTCCAGATGAATAAATATATTCTCAGTGGGGTGTAGTCCCATTGGATGATGCACCCCAACTCCACAGGGACCCTCACCCTGTGGTTGCTCATTTGTATCTTTTATCATGTCCTTTAATGAATTGGTTCATATAAATATTTCCCTCAGTTCCATGAGCTGCTTAAGTGCATAATCAAATCCAATGGGGGGAGGTCTTGGAAGCCTCTTGTTGGACAGAAATTGTGGGTAACCCAAGACATGCTACTTAAGTAGGCATCTGATGGTGTTTGGGAGCTGTCTCATGGCCCCAAATCCCTAACCTGTAGGGTCATGCCAGAATTGAGTTACATTGCAGCTACCAAACTGATGTTGCAAAGAAGTGCTGGGGGGGAATAACCCACACATCTGGTGTCAGTAGTTTGATGTGGGGGGAACATGAAGGTAAAAGAGATTCAGGAGAGAGGATTTAAGATTTTGCTCTGTTTAACACATACTTGAAGTTCTTAGGCTTCTCCTTTTATTTAGAATATGCATTGTTTTTAATTGTCCACTGTTAGGGGTTAATCTGTTCATGTGCTCACACGTAGTTATTGAACTACTGCTCAGACCACATATATTGTGCTGGACAGTGGGGGTTGTGATGGAGGGAGATGTGGTACTTTTATTTGGTGAGGCAGACAGGGTGGTAACTAGAGTGAAGAGAAGCACAGAGTAAGTGCTAGAAAGAAGATAGAGAAGCCTGAGTGAGAATGATGGGAATACATTTTGGTTTAGATGGCCAAGAAGAAAAAAAATTATCTTAAAAAACAATTTAAAAATTATTTTTGTGATTCTAGATTGTAGTCACTCCACAAATTTAAATAACAGACTTACAATTTACAAAATATGCAATAATACAAATGTAAAGAAATTAATTACACTGTAATTCTAATCTTGTAGAATATATCTGCTAATATAATAGCATAATAATCTTTAAAAATGAAATAAGTTATTTGTTTTGCTATTTAACTTCCATTGTGGATGAGTCTTTTAAGATAAATGCTATTTGGGAATTTTTCAGTTTTTAAAATTGTTTTACTTTTTATTAACATAATTTGGTTTTTAGCATTGTATGTGGATTTGAAGTATAGGTTCACTCCTCTCCAGCTCTTATTGATGGGTCCTTGAGACACTTGTTCAAGAATGCAGTGAGGGCTCAAGACAGGGAATGGAACCAAGAACACCAGCGTTTATAAGCAAGAAAGCAAGAGACAACTCCAGGGAGTCCTTTTTGGACGGATGAGATCGGGCATGTTCAGGGTGGTATGGCCGTAGACCAGGGAGTCCTTTTTGGAAAGGAGAGGCTCCTGGATCAAAAGCTTTGGCTTGGTTTTTATGGAGCTCAGGCCTTTTGGTGAGATGCAAACTGGACAACACCACAGCTGGATGGTTTCCTTCTTGTTGTAAGTGTGGAGTGGTGATTCCTGGTGCCTGCCTAGCTGCACACATCATGCATCACATGCTCTGCAGATGGAAGCAAGTCCCTCTCAGCGGTGGGGATTATAGTATTACAATGAATCCTATGGCTATTGTGTCATTTTTGGTTGTTCTGCACATGTCTTATGGTTCTGACCAGTTTGGGCCTGGGGTCCAGCAGTTCCTTCTTCTAACTGTATACAATAAGATGTGTAAATAGCTGAAAATGAGTATTCTGAGGAAAAGATTACTGATAGATATAATGGGTCAAAGAAATTTATGGTATGGGTTTCCCACACTCTGAGGTACTCTTGTGTCATGTCCACATCATTTCTACCACCCATAGTCTGCCACCTCAATCCATTAGGTCCCCTCTCCCCTTATCCCCCACCCTCTGCCTCTTTTGGCCTTGGCCCTACAATTAGGTTTCTAGTATTTATTGTGGCTTAATTTTGTCTGTTCTTTGCCTTGTTTCTCTGTATATTACATAGGAAGTGTTATCTGATATTTGTCAGTAAGCAGTGTTTAAACTCTAACTAAAGGGAGAAAAGCATTTAAACATGGCTACTATCAGGAGGTAAGAGGTCCAGAAATGTGTGTTTAAGGACCAAATGTGTTATTAGCTGTGGATGATGAGGGAGGGGTATTGTCAGGGCCAGGCCTTCAGGAGTGATGGAAACTTATGATTGTCACATAACATTTCATGTCATAGTAACTCCTGTAAGCCTCCCTAGTGTTCATATCCTTTTGTTGTGATGGCGCCAATTCCATTACTTAACTCCAATTTGTGGACAAGCAAACCGAGTCCCAGAGAGATCAGATGATATCTCAGAATTTCCACCACACTCTGTACTGGGACAATGGATGGAGACCAAGTCTGCAGGAGGCCTCGTCTCTCTCTGCTGTTTGCCGCACATTTCTCCTGGTGAGTCAATGGTGGCCTCACTGCTCCTTGTCCTGAAGGCTGGCATTTGTTCCCTCTTCCAGAGTCCTGGCTGCCTTTCTGCCTGCAGCATCAGGGAGGGAAGAGCATCCTAACCTGGTTTCCTTAAAACCTGCTTAGCCAGGCATGGTGGCGGGCACCTGAAATCCCAGTTATCTGGGAGGCTGAGGCTAGGGACCACTTGAGTCCAAGGGTTCAGGACTACCCTGGGCAACATAGTGAAATCTACTCTTAAAAACAAAAACAAAAACAAAACAAAGAGACAAAAAACAAAACAAAACAAAACAAACCCTTACCTCTTGCTTGTTCTTTCAAAGGGCCAATGGGCATCATCAAGCTGGAAACCTAGTAGGATTTCTAATTTGTCAACAGAATGCAGCAAAGCCCCAAGAGGCAGCCCTGAGGGAAGGGAACTTTAAATGCAGAGAAAGCACCGAAGGACAAAAGGAGGAGGCTCTGCCCACACTGCAGCCAAGGTGAACTGGTATTATTTCAGGGATACCAGAGCATTACTTAGCTTCAGAATGGAGAAGGATTTTAGTGTTTACTCTGCCAACTGAGCCCTGGGATATTTGAGTCAGCACTGAGTGACCCAAGTCCCACTGGCTCCAGAACTGGGCAGCCACCGCCTATGGAGCAGCTTATTCCAACTGACATTCTCTTGGTTGGCTCTTCTTTTTCTTTTTTTAATTTAATTTAATTTTAGTTTTATTTGCTTTATTTTACATTGTTATCTGCACTGGGGTTCTCTCACCACCTTATCACTTGTGAGCCATGGTCTTAGTTTTTTTGTGCCCCTTCCACTCCTGCTTTTCCCTCTTCCCTTCTGCCCCTCTCATGCTCCGTGCTTCAGTTTTGCTGAGAGTTGATTAGTCAGAAAGAAAAAGAAATTCTGGATGGTGTCACTTATATGAGGGATAAAGGGAAAATAAACAGATGAAAAAATTTAAAACTAACTCTCCGTCCATGTTGCCGCGAAAGACATATGTTTGTCTTTTTTGATTGATGAATAATATTCCATCACGTACATATACCACAGCTTTTTGTACCATTCATCTATTTTGGAGCATTTGGGTTGCTTCCATATCCTGACTATTGTAAATAACACTGCAATAAGCATCTAAATGGGCAACAACAAGTGCCGGTGTGCATGTGGAGAGAGAAGGACAATTCTACAGTACTGGTGGGAATGCAAACTGGTCCAGCCACTAAGGAAAGCTGTGTAAAGGACCCTTAAACTACTGAAAATGAAACTTCCATTCGATCCAGCAATCCCACTGATAGGAATATAGCCAAAGATTACAAAACCTCTACTCTAAAAAGACACCTGTCCCTGGTGGATGATTCTTAGGTGTTAGTTATATAGAGAGGACTGAAATGGCTTGGTCCTTGGACCAGTGTGTGGGTAAAATAATCAGAATTTACAGTGTCTTTAAGGGCTGAATTATCTTCTCCCCAAGCTCATACCTCCCAGGATGAAGTTCTAACCATTCAGGATCTTAATTGTGAACCTTATTTGGAGATAGTGTATTCACAGAAGCCAAGTTAAAGTGAGGCATCAGAGTGGAGTTAACATAAAACAATCACACCTGCCACAGTCTAGACCACTGGCAGGGGTGGGGGTCTGTATCCCACTAGGATTTTGAGCTGCAAGAGGACTGTCTTTAGCTCCTTAGGTGTCCATGGGTGGGGCAGCACCCTTGCTGGTATGTGGGCTTCTGACAAGGGTGAGGGATCCCCTTTCTGGTTCACTCCCACTTCTACCAGATCTCACTAAGAATGAGGAAACTAACAATCCACCAGTAGACATTCAGAAGAAGAGAAGAACAAACAAAGGCCCAAAATCATCATCTGGGTAGGACACAAACTGAGCAAGATCGGAACCACCAAACAAGACTCTGAGACTAGTCACAGAAATGAACTAGCAAAGAGCTTTATCTACAATGTTCTGGGAGCTAAAGAACCAAGCCCCTGATCCATAGATGCCACTAATGTGAGCAAAGTGCCCTTGTCTTCCATTTGGGGAGGAAAGCCACAGAGAAGGGGTTGAGGCCCCACAACAGAACTGTAAGCCACAAGAGCGGAGAGGAGCTGGACAAACCTTCTCTGAAGAACTCACATTTACTCTGAAACCCTTATAAGGTGCTTTATTGCTCCTCTTATCCCTTCTTGCCACATCTGGTCTCCTCCATGTTCTGTCTGATCTCAGGGCCTTTGCTCAAGTTGTTTACTTCGTATCTGATAGACCTGGGTCAGAGTTCTGTTTTTCTTTCTAACTAGCTCTATAACTTTGAGCAAATATATTCAGTTTTTTAAACTACAATTTCCTCTGTAAATTGGAGATGATACTGATGGTGGTGATAATGATGATGGTGATGATGGTGATAGTGATGGTAGTGATGATGATGATAGCAGATGGTCATAGTGAAGGAGGATGAGGAGGGCAAAGAGGAGGAGGAGGAAGAAGAGGATAAGGAGGAGGAGGAAGAATGATAATAGGATTTCTGTGGGGTCAATGAGATAATTGACTTAGAATGCTCAATAGCCAGGCCCATGTTAAGTGCCAATGGCTAATTGCGAGCACCTTTGACCTCCAGTAACATGGACTGACTCATTGGTTTTCTTTCCTCTGTATATTTGCCTCCATGTGTCCATCTTCCATGATGTATCCCCTCTCCTTCAATCTAATTCCTCGTCAGACTCCCAGCTATACATTCTGTTCTCCGGAAGCCAGGCCATGTGGTAGCCACACTTCGTCTCTGCTGAGAAACTAACAACAGAGTAGACACTGAGGAGTTGGGGAAAGCATGCCTCTGACTGTCTGAATTCTCTTCTCCTCCTACCCAGAAGTTTCTGGGAAAGTTTTTATCTTGAAGCTGGGCCCAAGCTCCCCACCCTTCTCCACTGCAGACCCAAGATTCCCTTAGTTTTCGGAGAATAGCCAGCACAATTTTACGGTCTGGTGGGCTGTTGCGATGTGTCTGGCGAGTCATTTTCTATTTTCCAAAACTAATTAGAGATGGATAAATTTAAATGGTTGTGGAAGTCAACAATAAAACATTATGTCCTCATTATCTGAAATAATACTGTGGCTTCTCTCTCGTGGGAAGAACCTTGACTCAGAAAGATCAGGCTCTGACTGAGCTGTGTGGCTGGAGTGAATTCTGGCCCCTGTGAGCCAATTGTGCCCCTTTTCCCAGTTCCAGTGGCACCCTTGAAATTGACACTGGTGGGACATCCATTCCTTGGATATTAGCAAAGGCTTTAAGCCAGGGCTTCACCCCAGGCTGGTTGTTAAACATTCACCAATAGACCACTGCTCAGGTGGGTGTAGAGGGACCAGACCCCACAGTCCTGAGGTTCCCATATATACATCAGGGGTGCCAATATGTTGATTAACTGAAGTATCTTTGGAAGTTGTTTTTCTATTCTGGTTCCTGCAAGGAGTCCAGATATAATGCTTTGCTTTGGGGGAAGAGAAGGACCTCGGGAGCTGTGGTGGGGTTGGTGATTTCCATGGCAACCTGACTAGGGCCTGGGGCTGGAGGAATTTTTAAAGCAGTGCTTCTCAAGTTGTTGCCTGTAGGAGAGTCCACTGGGCATCTTGTTAAAAGGCAGAATTGGTTTGAGTTAGTGGGTCTGGGTTGGTGCCTAACTGCCTTCATTTCTCCTGACTGTTTTGGTGGATCCCCTGTGACTGTGCCTGCTCCCCAAGTAATAGGGCTGGTCCTGGACAGAGGAACCTACAACTGTGCAAAGATTCATTGAATGTTTCACCTGTCAGAGACCAAGGTGGGTGCCTCTCTTGCTGCAGCCTCAGACTTTTTGGGGGTGGGGGAGGAAGGACCAGTGCAGGATGAGACAGAGCAGGCTTCAGATCTCTGCCAAGCAGCATGGCTTCAGAAGACTGCCAATCTCCCCAAGTCGCAGTATCACAGACTGTGCAATGGGGTTTTCTCTTCATCTTCATGGAAGGATTATGGAGATGGAGGGAGAGGATGTCAGAAATGCGCTTACTGTGGTCCCAGTCCTTCTCAAGTTCAAGATCAGATCACCTTCTTTAGCATACAATGCTCCTTGTTACCCCAACTACCTCTTTTTAAATGATAAAAACAAAAAGTTGCTTTGGCATAGATGTAATAGATTAAAAAATATCAAAAAGAGAATAAGGATAACACATTCCCTCTAACCAGTGATTACACCATTAATATTTTGGTATATTTCCTGCCAGACATATGTATACATATTACATTTAGATATTATTTTACAACCAAAATGGGATTACAGTCAGTGTTTTGCTTCATAGCCTGCTTTTTAAAGAAATATCACTAGTAGGTTTTTGGGTCTATAGGCATCCATCCATCCATCATCAGTATTTATGGCTGTACATTTATTTAAAGCAGACTTCTAAAAACCTGGCAGGAGACACAATGTACCTGCTGGCTTCAGTTCACCTTTTAAAAGGGAACATGCCAGGCCTTGGGGAGCAGTGTTGGGGAGAATTCCTCTTGGTATCCACGGGAACCTGGGTCTCCAAACATGAAGAAGGTCAAAGGTGAGAAATGCCAGGAACCTTTGGATAAATGCAAGAGTGATCTGAGACCAGAGGACATCCAGGGCACCTCTAGCCATGGATCTTCAGACTGAGCCAGAGCATGAACAATAGCCAGCCGAGGAAAAGGCCTGGGAAGTCGGAGATAATGAATTCTGTTCCCTGCAACCTTTTTTCCCAGCAGGAACCCCCAAACACTTTACTGGGTCTCCTTGAGAAAAGCTCTCCCTGACCTTTTAATGCTGGAAGCTTCTCTGTATGTGTAAGGGGGAACGGAGTGGGCATGATAAGGGAGTAGGGAACCATTCATTTCTCCATTCATTCTGGTGGTCAGTGAATATTTATGGAGTTCCTATGTATGCCAGATACTTGTGTGGGTCTCAGTATATTATGTAGAGGATACACAGGATTCCCATCTCACATGTGGCCCCTTAAAGTCAAGAAATCAGCATATGCTTAAGCACAAATCAGGATTGCTGTAGGTGATAGAACACGGAGGGGCATGTGAGAGGGCAAGATGGTATAGTGAGACTGAGGCTGTTAAGTGAGACAATCAGGGCTGGTTTCTCTGAGGAGAGGGCATTTCCACTGAGCATTCTTTTGGAGCAGACTCCTGGGTGTGCTCTATGTATCCTCAGTGTTCTAATTTTCAGGCAGTTATCCTTGGCTACTTGCTCATGTGACCAGTTAGTGCCACCAAGAATCCTTCTTTACCAATTATATATATAACTATTGCTGTCATAGATCTGTATGTTTAGCTACATAATTACACATAGGTATGGATATGGGTGTGTGTGTGTGTGTGTGTTCTATCATTCAAAACAAAATCTAGTATCCTAAATAAAACTGTGTATGATCAACACAAAAAGATCTTTATACTATACCCTGCATTCTTATTCATTCAGTTTTAGTAGTAGGAACTTTTAATGTTAATTGGGTTCATGGCATTGTTTTCTGAATCTTGTAATTATAAAATTATACAACTCTTGTACTGTGAGTTATGGAATTTTGCTAAGTGAGCACAGATTTCATGAAACATAATCTTGTAGGTTTGGGCCTAATCTTTCAAACTAGTCTGAATGTTTTGGGTTAGTCAGTCAATATTTTTCATCCCTTTTGCAGTTTATCTGAGAGGTCAAGGGAACAGCGCTGGTGAGAAATGATGTGCTCACCCTAAGTTGGCAAAGATATAAACAGGAAGACAGGCATGGCTATGGGGTATATTTGGAGATTGGGTAGTGGGTGAATATAATAAGGAAAAGAGGAACCAGGCACAAATACTGGATCTGGGACCTAGGCAATGGGATCAGTCTAGTACCACTCACTGGAAGAGATACAAATGTTAGGGCTTGAATACTTGTGTGTTTTCCAAATTCATTTGCTGAAATCCTATCCACCAGTGTGATGGGCTATGGAGTTGGGTTCTTCAAGAAGTAATTAGGATTAGTTGATGTTTTGAGAGTGGAGTTGTCATGATGAAGTTTGTGCCCTGAAA
Organism: Uropsilus gracilis; assembly: GCA_004024945.1. NCBI lineage: Eukaryota > Metazoa > Chordata > Mammalia > Eulipotyphla > Talpidae > Uropsilus > Uropsilus gracilis. The sequence goes on along the minus strand of PVHY01012550.1, from coordinate 31,324 downwards.
AGAGTGATGACTTCCTCTTCTGCTTTCCATCGGAGACAGGAAGTTGGCCTCTATGACCAGGAAGAGGTACTCCCCTGAAGTTTTCCCTGCTGGCACACCATTTTGGACTTTCAGCCTCCACACCTGTGAGAAAAAGAGATATTGGTTTATAGGTCACCCAGTCTATGAAACTTTTTTACAGCAGCCTGAACTACTGAAACATTTGAGTAGGAGGCACATTTGTGAGGAAAAATTATTTCACTTGGTAGGATTAGAGCAACTTTTATTTGCTTCCTATATTCTGTATTTTTAGCAGTAATATTTGGGGGCAAGAAGAAGACTGAGAGTGAGCTGTGATGACTGTATTCAAAACAAGATGTAGGAGATGAGGCAGGAGCATTGATATCTACATAGGATGGTACAGGCATTTTCTTTTTAAAGCTTAGGACCTGGATCTGTATTCTTTGCAAAAGCAGAGATTCAAGAGGTGACCCTATTGCGCTACACAAATTTCTGAGGGGAATAGATATGAAAGATGTTTCCAGCCCCTTTCAGCTTTTATCAAACACCAGAACCAGGGGGCATGAACCAAACTAAGGAAGGATTGAGCCCGGAGGAGTTGTGGTTGAGTATGCTAACCCTGGGGCAGTTAATCCTAGGAATATGCTTATAGTAGGTAGCCATAAAATAGCATAAATTCTTTAAAGTAGATTTTATATTTAGAAAACAGAGAACTGGGACATAGGTATCATTTTTATTGCCAAGTCTGGCTGCTGGTTTGCTATAGGATCTTTGCCAAATGATTGTTCCTATCTGCACAGAATCCCAGGCTAGTAAAGGGAGAGGGTTCTAGAGATGTGTCTTGTACAGGGGATTTACCCAGGAGAGTGCAAGAGAATCCTTTGGTGAGTTTTCTCCCTGCCCAACACTTATTTATACCAGGGTTTTATTGCCTTCAATTTTGCTGCAAGTTGGGCACAGTATTTGAAAATGTTTCCCAGGTCACTTGATACATGCTGCCCATCACAGATCACTGATCTGGGGTGACACCCTCCCAGTAAAGAAGAAAACCAAGACTTGAAGAGATGAAAAAAATTTGCTCAGTGGCTTAGAGAGAAGTACAGGAGTTACCCTGGAGTTCATCTTCCCAAGTGTAGAAAATAAAACAATAGGAGTTTATTTGATCTCTTTATGCCATTTTCAGAGACTAATCACAAAGCCACTAGTGGCTAACTAGATACAATAATATATGTCCATCTGCAAAATATAGTACTGAGTGAAACAGTGAGAGGCAGAATGAGATTTAGTAAAGTAAATGCATTTCATGTAAATTAAAGCAACACTTTTAAGATACACCTATGGAAATATTTCAGGATCAACATCACACTCATGAGCATGGATGTTTATCAGAGAGGATGTGGGGGACATCCTAGAAATTAACAAGGAAATTAACAACATGTATCAAGGGATACATGTTGTCCAGAGTGACCAGAGTGCTATGAATTGAAGTCTGAGATTTTTCAATTCTCTTCACTCAGAGTATTTAAAAAAAATAATCCTATAACTAACAGATGACTGAATAAATGAAATGCATTACCACACACTGTAGAATATTACTGAGGCATAAAAAAGAATGAAATCCTGACACATACTACAAGATGAATGAAACTTAAAGACAATATGTTAAGCAAAACAAGTCAAAGACAAATATTGTATAATCCTATATATGAAATATCTAGAATAGGCAAATTCATAGAATTCGAAAGTAGATTAGAGATTTCCAGGAAATGCGGGGGAGTAAAGTGTGGATCTGCTAGGCCGAGCTATGCACAGGCCTTGGCTATGCTGAGTCTTTCCCAAGTATAGCCTTTCCATCACTTACTAAAAGAATGCAAATTACCAGATTCACAAGGCTCCTTGCAAATAAGCAAGATCTAGATGCTTAGTTGCTAGGACAAGGGATAGCACACCTAGTCACTAGGACAAGGGATTCACAAGGCAGGACTGGGGACACCTCTGGAGCCTTCATGGATATGCAAGCTTTAATCCAGAGATCACAGAACTGCCTTGTTGACTGGAGCCATATGTTGGGACTAGAACAATTTGGATCACAAATATTGGGACATAAGATGAATAATGGATCCATAAACTAGCACCTCAATAAAACCCTAGGTGTGATAAGCACACATCTTTTTTCTTTCACCTGTTGTGTCTCCCTTTGATCTCCAGGCGATGTGAACAACTCTGTAAATTTCTTTACCAATAGATTGGCCAGGGGCTGTCTCTTTGGGAGAGCATCCCACCATAACAGATACCTGCAATTCTTGTCTCTTTTTGACCAGTGTACTGTTCCCTCTTGACAAGAAATGAGAGTTACTACTGTACTACCGCTACAGAATTTTAAATTGGCTTGATGAAAACATTTTAGAAATAGATAATGATGATGGTTGCATAATATTTTGAATGTAATTAATGTAATAGTGCTGCTGAATTGTAGTATTTACTGAACTGCATGTCTGAACTGCAATTAAAAGTTAGTAATGTGACATACTGTAAACCATTGTACTCTGAATGCATGGACTATATGATATATGAATTATATCTCAATAAAGCTCTTAAAATTGTATCAACATAATTTCCCTTCACCTTTAAGTCCTTCTGTGAGAAAACTTCAGAGGAAGGGAAATTAATTTTTTTCAGCCAGGTACTGTAATAGTGACTACTTGTTTCTCTAAAGTATCGTAAATGTTGAGGGCAAAGTTTGGTATTGGAGATTTTGGGCATCTTGATTTTTTTCTTGGAAAAGCAAAGACTTGCCTAGGATTGGGAATGGGAATTCTTTAAAGATAAATAGTAGCTATTATTGAGTACTTGAATTAGGTGTCTACTTGACATTGGAGGTGCTGTTCTGTGCCGCTAGAACAGAGGTGTTAACATGTCTGCTTCCTTCCATTTGGGGTGTTGGCAGGTAGTAACTGAGATGAGAACAGTGTGTGGTGTACTTACGAATTGCAATTTTTGCAGCAGGGGCATTTGAAGAATGCAGTGGGCAGAACAGAGCATGGAATCGCTGTTATTATCTCAATTATGCGAAAGATTTCCTACATTTCTAGGTTTCTTATACTTTAGTCATTTCCTGTTTTTGGTCTTGAAAAGTCAATTGAGAAGAGCTTTGTTAATCTCTCAGACCTCTAGTCTTTAGAGAAAGGATGTTAAGCTGATACATTATTTTTTAATTAGCAAAAAGAGTTTAACGAGCTTTTTCAGCTTTGAAAATAAGTTTTGATTTGTATGGATTGAGATCAGTTCCTACTTCATTTAAACTCTTTATCCAATCTTAATTATATACATGTGGCTCACAGAGGACTATCTTCTGGTTTCATGGAATTATTTCAGCTAAGAATGTGGGTGAGAACTGCCATTTCCAGTGACTGACAAAAGAAAGAACAATTGTCCTATTGTCTGGCCCAGTGATAAGCTAGTGACCCAGCACTACTGGTCATTTGCATGCAGAGTGGACCATTTCATTAAGAATTTCATTAAGATGGTAATGTTTAATGTTTCCTGGGAAAAATGAGTTTTGGCTTGTTCAATTGTATAATTAAAGTCAGAGAATTAGGGGAGATTGCAAACTGCTTGCATAATGTGGGCAAGTATAATGATAAAACTTGTAAATAAGTTCAACAGCATGGAGCTCTGCAAAGCACTCTGATACATAATCAGATTAGGAGAGTTGGCAAGTGGAAAACATGTGCTGGAAAGTTCACTAGAGATGTACTCTGGGGTCCACTAGCTGACCTCAATTTTTGGAGCTGCTTAGGGAGCTAGGTGAACAGTCAGATGGGGGAAGAGTTGACCAGATTCTAGAAATTTCCTACAGGACACTTCTCTTTCCCTCTAGGTAGTGTTTTCCTTTTCAGGAATGAAAAGCAATGGCATAGGTTTACAGATTCCTTAACTGGTGACCAGATTCCTTTGACAGTATCTCTTTCATTGTTATGCGTTTCTGCTAGCCTATGAAACAGGACTTTTCTCCTTTTTGAAAGAATTCAGAGGCTGTTTCTATGCTTCCTTCTAATTTCTTCACTTCTCTAAAGAAGAAAAGGTGAGTTAGTGAAATCAAGCTCACTTTTCTGAGGAATTGGGGAGGTGGGAAAGCTTAGTATATATGATATATTCATGGATATTGCTATTTTTAGGTCACAGTGTCCTCAGTGGCTTCTGCCTTCCTGTTCTCTTTTCTCTCATGACTCCTCCAGCAGTGAAATGGACTCCTTTCATTTTATGATGCTGAGCAGCTTGGGTCTCCTTAGCTTCTGCTTCCAAACTTGGCTCTGAGTTTTCTCCAATAACCATGGGTCCAGAAGAGTGCTCTTCCTCATGTTACCATGTCCCTAAGCGCCATGTAAGGAAGATTGATTGGCACAGTGTGTGAACTGGGCTTACATCATGTGCTCTTACAGGTTGTCTATAGTGGGGACCCCTCAGAAACGAACACATGGAGACGGCATAAGGAAAAAGAGTTTTATCCTTATCTCTGAATCTCTGGCAACATTATTATTTATTTTATTTTTATTGTATAAGTTTTGTTTACATTTCTTTTTTTCTTGCCTTTTGGGTGTTCCTCTACCCCCGACCCCCACTCTGGTCACTCCATCTCTTCTTTCACTGCCAGTTATTAGTCAATTTTTAGTCCATTGGATTCTTCCTTTTCTTTCCTGAAGCAGTGCTATTTTCTCAGTCGTAGACGTCTGACCTGTGCTTGGTTTTCCAGGTGTATCTTTCTTGTCTGTAACCATTTCATGAATATAGGTATTCTTTCAGTACCTCCTCCTTCTTACTGGTCGTCTGCTCTGACCCAGTTTCTGTCATATTTTGCTTCTTCTTTGCTTTATAATTGAGTCTCTGGCATTGGGATCATTTCTCCCAGCCCATGTTTGTGTAAAAAGTTTCTTGATCATGATAGGCACTGGCGGATGGTTGGTCCCGATTGTTGCGGGGCTGCTGCCTTTCTCTGTGATTTTCCTCTGCATGAAATGAGAGGGTACTTAGCATGCACTGAAGGCATCTCTGAGCTGGAAATTCCATTCCTACCTGTGGAAACCTTGGTGGTTGTATTTCTGAGACAGTTTGTCTCTATAGTTAAGTCTCACAACCCTGTGTTCCATGGATCTGAAATGTTCGTTTGTCTGGGCTTTACTTCATTTTCTTCACCTCCATCTTCATGTTTATCTGCTGCTGGATTAATGATTTAATTTTTCTGGTGAGGATTGACTGGATTTGGAGAAGACCAAGAAGGGGTGACCCCTCCCGACTCGCCTGTTGCCCTCCACCACACCCGCCACCACCACCAACCCCGCCATCAATTCCCCCAAGCTGGCCTGTGTATTCAGTAGTCACCCCAGTCCAGAGGGTGCTGCATGGGAGAGTTGAGCCTCCAGGGACATGGTTGACTCAGTCCCCAAGGGAACTGGGCAGAAGCCTTTACTTTCAAGCTTACATTTAAGTGGGCTCAGACCCTGGAGGCTGTCTGCCAGTCAGAAATGTGATGGCGGGCGGGGGGGGGCACTCACCTTTTATGTCTGGGTGTGCTGCATGGGAGGACTGAGTCTCCAGGTACATGGTTCCTTGGTAACATTATTTTATCTTGTTTTTTTTTTTCCCAAGTCTTAAAGGGAATTTATTGATTCATGCTAGTGAAAAGTTCAAGAATTTCTTTCAGCACAACTGGATTCCAGGTCTCAATGGCACATGTCCCCATTTTTTGGCTATGCCTTCTTCTGAAGAAATTAAATGAAATGGAAAGGGAAATAAAAATTGAAAGACTTTATGGTCACATTCACAATCATCTGTTAACTTTTAAAAGCCAAAGATCAGTGGACGACTCACTTTTTAAAAATATGTTTTTCTACTAGTTCCAGGACCTCATTTTAAATAATCAGAGAACTTTAGGTTCTGAGTAATAGAAAAAGGCATACACTGATCTGATTTTCTGCCTCTTGGATATCTGGGACATGACATGGAAGTCAACATGAAATGCATCTCAAGCCCATTTTAGAGGATGAAACAATCCATGTGTAAGTCCTGACTCTCCATGTTGGCTGCTTCCACAATGTCTCTTCCTGTGCAAATATGGAGGAGATAGTTCTCACTACCGAAGTCCCTTAGGAATATATATATAGCACACAGCAGAGAAATTGGTTTTTCAGCAAATCATGACTAGGTTGTAAACAGGCTTACCAAAAAGGGACAAGAATACCTGTCTCCTCTGTGCCCTTACTCTGTGCCCCCTGGTGCTGACTGCTCCATATTACCAGAACAACAGTGAATTTGACTTGGAGGAGCTGATGGACTTTGGGACTATGGCCTTACCATGGCCCATCTTCTCTAGCATCTCTTCTGTTTGCTCCTGGCCTTTAGGTTGAGGTTGATATAGGCTTTGGAAACCTCTTCCAACCTCTTACAAGGATAAGACTTAGTAGAAATAGATAAATTATAGAAACATATAGCCTACCAAGATTTCTATGAAGACATTGAAAATGTAAAGAGATCAATAACAAAGATATTGAATCAGTAACCAAGAAAATTATAACAACAACAACAACAATGGCCCAGGACCAAACAGAAGCAAAAAGAAAGAAGAGCAATGTGACAAAGTCCATAACTACTTCATCAAAGAGAATTTTTTAGTTTAATTACCTACCTATAAAAAATCACAGGAAGAATGAGTGTAGAATAACTTTGACCCCCTGTAAATATTTCAAGTGGGCCAAACTTGGATTATTTGAAATACTATTTTACTCTGATGTTTAATCTTCTACTTGGAGGGACAAGGTTGGGTATGGAACTGTTTTCCCAGCACCATTTACTGAAGAGGTTGTCCTTGTTCCAGTGTATGTTTTTTGTCCCTTTGTCAAAGATTAGTTGATGACGTATGTGTGGTTTTATTTCTGGGGACTCGATTCTGATCCATTGATCTATTTATTTTTGTACCAGTACCGTGGTGTTTTAATTATAGCTTTGTAGTATAGTTTGAAATCTGGGATTGTGATGCTTCCATTCTCTCTTCTGTTTGTCAAGAGTGTTTTGGCTATTCCAGGTCTTTTGTTGTTCCATATGAATTTCAGTAATTTTTGTTCTATCTCTTTAAAATATGTCATTGGGAACTTTATTGGAATTGCATTGAATCTGTTGATTGCCTTTGGTAATGTGGCCATTTTGATAATGTTGTGTCTTCCAATCCATGAACAGGACACCTGTATGCGCACGTTTATTGCAGCTCTGTTTACAATTGTCAAGATATGGAAACAACCCAAATGCCCCAAAACCGATGAATGGCTGAAAAAATGTGTATGTACATGATGGAATACTATGCATCAATCAAGGAGGACAAATATGTGTCATTTGTAGCAACATAGATGGAGCTAGAAGAACTCGTATTAGCAGAAATAAGTCAAAAAGAAAAAGAGAAATACAGGATGGTCTCCCATATATGATGGATATAGGGAAAAACAAACAAATGAAAAAGAAAAATTAGAAACAACCAATGGGGCTGAGTGATGGAGTGAGAGAGGAGAAAGAGGAAGAAGGTGGGGGAGGCAGAGAGCACAAAAAAGTAGGATGGTTAACATGTGTTAGGGAAATGGGAAAACTACAGGGTACACAATAATGTATTATATATAAATAAATATATACAAAATAAAAAATTAAATTAAAAAAATCAGCCATTACAGAGATAGTTGACATTCTCTGTGGACATCTCTTCTATCCTATTCCCCATTAAACATTCCCAGAAATAATAACCAGTACACTGGATTTGATGTTTATCATTCCTGTGGTATTTGAAACTTTTAATCATACGTATGAGTAAATAATATACTATTTTGCATGGTTTATAATTTTGTAATTATGTTATTTTACTATGTATACCTATCTGTAACTTGTTTTCTTCCCACAAAAAAAAGAATGATTAGTATTTTAGTATGAATAGGGAAAAAACTGCTCATGAACAATACCAAGGTTCAGCCCCTGATCTTTCCCGAGACTAAAAATATGCTTTTGGAACTGTGCCCTGTATGGACACAATTGTGGACACTAGTTGGGCAGCCCCTTCTAACTGAGTGCTGAATTCTCTCTAGTCTGTGGTTTTGGCTATTTTAGGGTGCTCTAAATAGGGTGGCTATTTGCAGAACCTACTGGTTTGAGACAACCAAATTCTTCTTGAACTTGTGACCTCTGGAAAAAAAAACAATTATGATGATAAAGGATGTGTTAACCTTGTAAACCCACATTCCAGTCACACTTTCTATTAAGTTGTCATCTCTTAGACCCAGGTGAAAATTCTGAATATGAAAGAATATGAAAAAACAGGCAGCCTTTCATTGCTTCAAGTTGTGGAAATAAACACTTTTTAAAAATTATTCATTTTGTTGTTTACATATTTATGTATATATGTAAAAATATATTACATCATTGCATTCCCCAGGGTTCTCCCTCTACCTTATCATCCATGAACTTTTATATTGGTCTTATTGTGCTCCTCTCTTCCATGATTTCTCCCTCCATCCACCCCTAGTTGCTTGCCTCAGTTCTCTTAGCTTATTTTGACTTTTTGTTGACCTTTCATTTGTTATTCCTATATCCCATCTATAGGCAAGACCGTATGGTTTCTGTCTTTTTCTTTCTTATTCATTTCTGCTAATGTGATTCCCTCTAGGTCCATCCATGTTATCACAAATTCTCCAAATTTGTGGGTTTTGATTGTGGGTTTGGATTCCATTGTAAACACAAATTTTTAAAGTCTTTATATTTCTTGCTCAGGTTGTTTCAAAAGGTGAGTCTTGAGTTTGTGGTAGGCAATCGCCTCTGCTTAGAATTATATGGAAAGCCTCTTGGGTAGTAAATTAAGTTTGAGAGGAAGTGGCAATAATATTGGTGATGGCAGAGAAAACGGAGAAGCAACAGATTGAGAGAGTTAGGAAAACATGACAGAAATTGATGTTCTTTCATTGGTGTGATTTATTAGTCCTATAATGACACTTTTTAACAGTTGATATGGGTATTATCAACTACATACTATTGAAGATAGGACTAATCAAAGTTGTTAACTCTCAACAATGGGATGATAAGTGGGTTGTCATAGAATTAGAAAGACAGAATATTTTTATAAAGAGCAGACACTGATCTAGAAACAACCAAACAACGTAGGCACATTCAAGCTTCTATATGCTTTTTGCTATTAGATACACTAGTGGCATAGTGGAGAGAGTGCTCAGCAGCTGGTTAGAGTGTTTGCAGGTCTGATGAGGCTACTTTCTAGATCAGAGGGTAACCAACTTTTTTTTGTAAAGGGAAAGATAGTAAATATTTTAGGCTTTGCCAGGCAACTACTTATCTCTGCCTGGCATAGGCAAAAGAGCCATAGACAATTTGTAAATGAATGGACTTGGCTGTGTTACAGCAAAGCCTTTCTTATAAAAGCTGCATTGGGATTTAGCCCGTGGACTGTAGTTGGCTCATTCTGTCTATGGATAAATTCTTTCCTTCTGCAGAAAGGGGAACTAGAGTTGAATCAGTGTATTTGATAGATTTAGCATGTTGACTCACACATAGTATATACTACGTAAATGGTAGTGAATATTATTATTTGGAGGGTTCCTAAAAAATGATCCAAAGGAGAGGAGAGCTATAAGAGTTTTACAAAAATGGTAACCAAAGTAGTGTCCATTTGTTTATGTTAAATTCATATTTTGTCTCACTATACCCATTTTTTTTTAAATTTGGAGAAATATTTTCTCTGCTAGGATGGATTTGAAACCTTTAAAAAATACAAACAGTAATATGTTTAACATATTACTCTATCCTTCAGCTTACTATTCTAGTTCCATGTGCTATATCCCCAGGTATATTCCTGGAATTTTTCAGTAGTCTTCTGAAAACCTTTTCATTTTTGAATGTAACTATTTTCTCTCCTGCCCTTCTTTCTTTCCTTCCTCCATTAAAGTGAAAGCAGAGACTCTGGGGTGTAATAAATCACTTACAGAGACATTGAATGCTACCAAAGTGACTGTAAAATTATAGGGCCATTTTTGACTGTCTCTTTGCAGTTAACATACTGAATTTTTACGGTTAATGTGGTAAAGAGCAATGGAGATGAAAAGCAATATCCGAGTGCTAAATGTTATTACTAAGAAAAGAAGAACAGAATCACTCTTTGTGTGTGTTCTTAGCCAGTCCATCCTAAACCTATGTATAGAGTTTTATATTTCCAACAGTTCTTTAATGATGTTCAATCAAATATGAAATTAAGAAGACGAGGCTTCCTGATGGCTCCCATCCTACCTAAGCCAATGTTTTGGGCAGAATGTGGATAATGTTCCTTCATTCTTATAAAGTGGCTTAGCAAATGTGAGAATTTCTTCACTTCCAGCCAAGTAGTGGGGAAGAGTGGGGTGCTGCTGAGGAAAATTGGTAACAGTAAGAAATATAGGTGTGAGTGAGAGAAAACATAACTGGAACAACATTGTTTATTTCAATCATGTTCTAAATTATTGGAAGCATTGGGAAGTTCCTAGGGGAAAAGCTAGGCCTTCCTTTTCAACCCACCATGGGTTTCAAGGGAATCTGAAAATGTGATTTCTGACCAGGCCATGTTTTTAAACCCTCTGTGTGGTTATTACTTTTGTGATTCTAAAACCTTGGATTTGCCAAAGTGGGTGCAATCATTATGACCAGGACATAAAGATGGCTTTTTCAAGGTCAAATTTTCATCTGGGTGCAGTAGGCTGCTCAAATCTCAATTTTATGGCCAGGCTGAAAGAAATGTTTTCCCAGCTGAGAGACACAGAGTAGCCCTAGCTCAGTTTAATTATACACAACAAATTGGCTGGTTGACTGATCACAATCTCCATCCAGACTGTGTTGTTTTGTCATTTAAGTGAATCCATTTGAGCCCAATTCTGAAGACTGATTTACTTTGGTGGGTCCTGCCAATGCTGGTCATTTCTGTGGCTGGAGTTGTTGGAGATGTGGCATGAAGAGTAGAGTAGATGAAGTGAGAAAGTGACACAATGGAGAAAAGATATCTGTCCTGACACTGTGACCAGAACTTTTGTTTCTTTGAAAGCCATTGGGAAGCAATCACCATCTCTTGTTGATGTTGGGGATGCCATGTGTTCATTGAAAAAGTCTTTATTGGGTGCCTACTAGGTGCAAGGATCTGCTTTATGGGGTGGCAGAATGATGATGAAGCCAATTTTAGAAATCCAAATATGTAAGATGAACCTAATAGTCCTCATGGTGCTGATGGAAGGAAAGTATCACTGTTTAAATGACCAGAAGGTACTTGTATGCTTTATAAAAGAATCTTATGTTTTATGGTTCCCTATCTGAAATTACAGAGTATCCTGGGCATTGACTTTTTGCAAGAAGTTCACAAATCCATATGTTCACCAAGAATAATAAGTCATAAACATTGTTAACATATGTGTTTGCACATAAATGCAAGATTATTTTTAAACATACATAGAGAAGATTGTTATTAAGAATCAAAAGCCCATTGAAAACTGTTACAGAGTTCAGTTCAGCATGCCATTTTAGCAAAAGTATTTCTGTACTGCCCTCATATGAAAATACACATAAATCTTGTACAGTAAAATTCAACCTCATACTGTATTTATATTATTTAAAAATTTTAAAGTTTTTAAAAATAAAAGATTTAAAAATAAAAGCAATTTATTTTATATGTATCCATAGATTCATCACTTCCAGGACTTTCTGTTCCTTTGGGAGATCAAGATTCCCTCCTGGTACCATTTTCTTATGCCTGATGGGTTTCTTTTTACATATCTTATGTGACTGTTAGTGATGAGTTTTTCCAGCTTTTTTTTTTAATATCTTAAAAACATGTTTTGCCTTTGTTTTCAAAAGATACGTTCAATGGGTATAAAATTATAACTTGATTTCTTTTTCATTTAATGCTTGAAAGATGCTGGCTTGCTGTTCTTTCCATTTTTGTCTTTTTTTGTACTTAAAAAGTACTGCTTTCTCTGATGGCACTGACTTCTTATTGACTTTAGATAGTTTTATTGCAATGTGACTTGATGTTCTTGTTTAAGGTTCATTGAACTTGTTGGATCAGTGGATTTATTGTTTTCATCAAATTTGGAGAACTTTGGTTATTTTTTCTTTAAGTACATGTTTCCTTTCTCCTTCCTTCTGCGATTCCAGTTACATATACATTTTCTCAGTTCATTGATTCTCTATTTGTTTTTCCAGTCATATTTCAATATTTCAGTCTGAACAACTTCTACTGCTATTGCTATGTTTTCAAGTTCATGAATATTTTCTTCTGCAGTGTGTGATACATTATCAAAATGGTCTGTAGTGATCTTCCCTCTCTGTGCCCTAGCCTCCAGCTTCCCATATACGGAAATAGTTTAAATACTGCCATTTTATTGGGAACTTTTTTCAGAGAAAATGCATGCATTAAATTTTTTCTCTCCTTCCCCCTTAATAGAAGCTATGTATGTGGTACTATACCTAGTGTTTATTTTTATAGGCTATTTTAGTATGTTGCCTAGGTATAAGATGTTGCTTTCCTTTTAAAACCATACCTTTGTTTGGTGAGGACATCATAATTTATTTTTATTTCAGCCTTTATTATTTTTTAAAAATTTATTAAATAATTAATTTATATATAAATTTCATATCTTTGCAATCCCTGGGGATCACCCCCCACCCTCCTGACTGTATTTCATTCAGGCTTTAGATTATCCCCTGCTGTACTCCTTTTCTTCTGAGAGAGGATGTTTTTAAAATTCCCTGTATGAGGTAAAGTTATAGATTTGTTGATAGCAGAAGCCTCAGTTTTGGAGTTTTCAATTCCTCTTTTGTTGCAGGCCAGCCGTGACGAGCCATGGTGAGATTGAACACATCCCATGGGGGAGGGTAAGGACTGAGATTCAAGCCAAAAGACTTGGGCAGAAGGACTCACAGCCCCTCTCTGGACTGTGTCCTCAAGTTTATTTAGAATCAGACTTATATAGAAAACATGAAGCAATCAATAACAAAGGAAAGTTTTGGTTCAGGGTCACATGATTACAAGCATATCTTTACCATTTGAAACTGCTCAAGTTTGGCCAAAATGTGACCTCAAGGAGGTATCTTACAAAGATTGCTCTGTAGACAGCCAAGGACATTTTGCTTTTCCCTCTGTACCAATTAGGCAAATATTCAGTAGCTTATCAGAGCAGGCCAGAAATAAAGTAATGAGAATATGGCTCTCCACACTCTTTTATCAGGAACTTCAGAAAAGTAAATCCTTAATTTGAACAGGTTGATTCACAGCTCATCTTTCTGTGGTATAATGTAGTGGAACTTGCCTTGGCCAGGCATTAAAGGTGAGCAGCATGAGGTCTACAGTTCAGGAAACCAAGAAGTCTTGATTCCTTCTTTCACACAGCACAAATTCTTTATTATTTTTTTTTTGTTAGCAGTGGAAATATTTATTTTATTTTAAAAAAATTATTTATTTATATATATATTTCACATCTTTGTAATCTCAAGGATTCACCCCCCACTCTCCCTGACTGTTCCCACCCTCTCCCCCCTACCCCAAGTTGTGTACTTCAGTATGGTTGTTAGCTTCAGTATGGTTCTTCATGGATTTTATTTTTTCCTATATCTCAATATATTAGTGAAACCATTTAGTTTCTGTCTTTTTCTTTTTCACTTGTTTTTGCTAATATGATTTCTTCTAAGTACATCCATGTCACCAATAAAATCATCAAATTTGTCATTTTTAATTGATGAGTAATATTCCATTGTGTATATATGCCACATAATTTTTTTTTTTTTGAGACTAGGTCTCGCCATTTTTGCCCGTGGAACCACAGGTTCTTATTGTCCGGGGTACCACAGACTCAAGCAATCCCCAGCCTCAGCTTCCCAGGTAGCTGGGATTACAGGTGCGTGCCACCATGCCCAGCTATTTTTTGGAACTAGGTCTCGCTATAGGCCCCAGGCAGGACTTGAACCGAGATCCCTAGCCCCCGCTGCTTCATAGGCTGAAGCTTACAGGCACAAGCCACTGTGCTTGACCCAACCACATCTTTTTTTTTTTGAGACTAGGTCTTACTATTTTTACCTGTGGAACCACAGATTCAAATTGCCTGGGTTACCACAGACTCAAGCAATCCCCAGCCTCAGCTTCCCAGGTAGCTGGGATTTCAGGCATGCACCACCATGCCCAGCTACTTTTTGGGACTAGGTCTTGCTATGTTGCCCTGAGTGGGACTCGAACCATGATCCCTACCCCCAGCCACTTCATAGGCTGAAGCTTACAGACATGCACCACTGTGCCCAGCTATACCTCATCTTTTTCATTCAGTCATTTGTTTTGGGACATTTCAGTTGCTTCCAAGTCCTTGTAACTATAAATAGTGCTGCAGTAAACATCCAAGTACAGGTGTCCCTTTGTACCACCATTGCAGTCTCCTTTGGGTAGATTCCCAAGAGTGCAATTGTTGGGTCAAATTTTTTGTTTCATTTTCATTAATTATTAATGAAAAATTAATTAATTTTCATTAATTTGAGGGTCCTCCACACAGCTTCCATAGTGGTTGGGCCAGTTTACATTCCCACAAGCAGTGTAAGAGTGTTCCTTTCTCTCCACATCCCTGCCAGCACTTGCTGTTGCCCATTCTTTGGATGTGGGTCATTCTTACTGGTATAAGGTGGTATCTAATTATGGTTTTGATTTGCATTTCCCTTATTGCTAGTGACATTGAGCAATTTTTCATGTGCCTGTTGGCCACTTGTATTTCCTCTTTGGAGAAGTGTCTTTTTAGTTCTTCTGCCCATTTTTTGACTGGGCTTCTTGTTTTGCTTTTGTTTAGTTGTGTGAGTTCCTTGTGGATCTTCATTATTTAACCCTTATCACTCTTGTGGAGGGCAAATTTTTTTTCCCCATTCAATTTGGCTTCTTTTTGTTTTTTTCTGTTGTCCTTTTAGCTGTACAGAAGCTTTTTAGTTTGATGTAGTCCCATCTGTTTATGTTTTCCTTCATTTTTTTTGCCATCTGTAGATGTGTCCAGGAAGGGATTTCTGAATTGTAATTCATGGACGGTTTTGTCCAAGTTTTCCTCTATGTATGTTATGGTTTCAGGTCTGACATCTAAGTCTTTTATTCATTTTGAGTTGATTTTTGTACATGGTGTGAGGGAGTTGTCTTGGTCCATTTTTTTGCATGTCTTTGTCCAATTTTCCCAGCACCATTTACTGAAGAGGCTATCTTTGTTCCAATGTAAATTTTTCACTCTTTTGTCAGAGATTAGTTGACTATATATGTGTGGTTTTATTTCAGGGTACTCAATTCTGTTCCATTGGTCTGATTGTCTGTTTTTGTACCAGTACCAATCTGTTTTAATTATTATGGCTTTGTAGTATAGTTTGAAGTTTGGAATTGTAATACCTCCATTCTCTTTTTTTTTCTGGTCAGGAGGCTTTTTGATATTTGAAGTCTTTTGTTATTCTGTATGAATTTCATTAATTTTTGTTTTATCTCTTTGAAGAATGTCATTGGGATTTTTAGGTAGTGCATTGAATTTGTAGATTGTTTTGGTAGGATGGCCATTTTGATGATGTTAATTCTTCCAATCCATGAAAAACACAAATTCTACTACTCTCCCTATACAGGTGTGTGAACCCTCCTATTTCTGGCTGTACTCCTCACAAAGTTCCTGTAACTCATTGGGAGGCTAATGGATTTCACTGTGAGAAAGATCTGATGGTATTAAATTTGGTGGTTCTTGAGAACATGATGGCAACCCATAAAGGCAACCTCAGGGATATCAGGGTAAGAGAGACACAGATGTTCAGGGATCACAGAACACCCTGTTCCATTCCCTTACTTTCTTGGCATTGTTCTTTTTTCTCTTTGATTTTCCAGTGATTCCAGTATTTGTGTAAGTTAGTTTTACTTATTTTCCTCTCATTTTATTTTTAAGGTTGATTTCAGCAGCATGGAGTATATCTATTTTGGTTTCAAATCCGTATCTTGAAGACTTATCTTCCCAGTACTTCAGAAAATGACTGTTTAGAGACTATCTAAAGAAGTAACAAAATTAAAATGACACCAATGAATGAACCCTGGTTCAATGTGGCTACTATCTTTCTAAAAGTAGGAAATTCCAATTGGGAAATGTCCTTGCTACTCAGTCACTGGCAAAACAAATAGATTTAACCTTATTCAGCTTTACCTAATCAAGATCCACTCCCTGGATGAAGATAAGTTGCCTTCCTTTGAGCATAGGGTGTCATGGAGGTAGGAAAGCACCCTTCAAGTTGGGGCTAGACCACCACAGAAGGGCCTTTATTTGTAAAACCATGATGTCTACATAAACTTTCAGTCATAAGGGTCAGGACTCACTAGGATGTTGAAGAGAGAAAATAATGATGGTTTCTGTTATTTCACAGAGCAAGCCCTAAGACAGATCACCATCTGCACTTTCTTATACTTTCTCATACTTCTTTTAAGGCCTTCTCTCCCCTTTCCTCTCTAGAGGTCCATTATAATTTTTAGTACTAGGAGAAAATGCTTCTGTTCTGGGGAAATGAGATAATGGCCCAAATAGCATGTTCTTAAAGCCAAATGTGATGACAGTTACAATAGAGACTCAGTCCTTTGATGGGATTATCAGAACCCAATGTGATAGCTTCAATGCATTCCTGATTCATCTTAATAAGCATAACAGCCTCTGAGGCTGTCTCTATACAGACTAGGCTAGGAGTGAATGATGGGTAAGTGGGCAGGGCTGCCCAGATCATGAAAAGCCCTTGCTAAGAGCCATCATTTCCCATCTGACACACCCTATCCCTGAGCTCACAGAGGGGTCCTGTTCTTTATGAATCAAAGTCAGGGGTTGGGATGTTCTCTACCACTTTTATGGGTAGCATCCTATAGGAAAATAGAACTTTAGAGCCTGTGCTGATAAAATGAAAGCAGAGAGAGAAAGATAGAGAATGTATGTTCTTGTGTATCAACTGTGAGTGTGTCTATATCCTTGTGTGTGTTTCTCTTTGTATACCAATGTGTATGGGTCTACATGTGTGCCCCTTTGGGTCTCTGTGTGTCTTAGTTTATACCTTTGTATGTCTCCTGTATGTCTCTTTCTCTGTGGTATGTGTGCCTCTCCCTGTGTGGGTGTATCTCTTTCTGTGTGCAAGTTTCTCTGTACTCATATATGTACCCTGTCAGTATGAGTGTGAATGTGTATGTGTATGTGCAAGTGTAGCTCTCAAGTGGAGAAGATTAAACTGAGAGAAAGACACATCCTTCAGAAGATGCAGATAAATATGTGTGTGGGGGGTGTGGGGTGGCAGTGGGCATCCTTGGATGTTCAACACCATTTTTCCTTTTATGTTACTAGGTGATTTTCTATGAACTCTTTCAACTCTCTGAGCCTTCGTTCTTTTGGATAGAATACTTCTTGCTTACCCTAGCTCATAAGGATTTTCTGAGAATAAAATAGTAATTTGATTTAGAAGGCTTTGAAAAATTGAAAGCATGACAGAAAGGTATTTAGTGTATTAACGTAGGAGTTGTTTCAGAATAGAATGTTTTGCTCAAGAAGTATGTGGAAGAGGTGTTTTAATTAGCACCAAAATCTTTGTCTGGTAGATCAAGGGGTTGAGTCCAACATGCAGCTATGAGGGCAGAAATGAGAACATCACTGCCTGTTTAAAAGGGCATGTGGTCTAAATGGACAAATGCAGACAAGGTTCATTTTTGAGGCAGTCCTGACCAGTTCATTGTGGACTAGAGCATGATGTGGCCAAGGTTCTGGAAACCACATGCTGGTAACAGAGATTGGATCATAAGTGTGTCTGTGTTATGTGAGGAGGAGGGGCTTGCCATGTGCTGGGTTGACTCCATGCTGTGTACCTGCCAGGGCTGCGGAGACAGGACCAGACTTGGTGTCTGAGGTGTGGGCTACCATCCTGCAACAGGCTGATAGCTAAAGTCCTTGTAAGTTTTGCAGTTAGGTGACTTCTACACCATCTTGGTTCCCCTTCTTGGGGGACTTGGTGACACTCAATTTAATATAATTGTCCACTATATGAATATGTAAATTAATGCATATACTTATGCAAAATGATGTAAGGACAGGGTCTTACTGGAATTGGGAGAAAGAGATGACTGAGGTAATCACCATGGGTGTTACTCTGTCATATTATTATAACCTTTTTTTGGGCTGAACTTCATCTCAAATTTTTGAAAAATTCTCTCTCTCTCTTTTTTTAACTTATTCCCTGGAGTCCAACTGAGTTCTTGGGAAAATTAGAGACAGATGGTACTGGATAACACTTCTTTTTTTGTCTCCTTGTCTGCTGAATATTTTCTCACCTTCCTGTCCTTGTTTCTTGAAGTTTCATAGGGTTTTCCTGTGCTGACTTTGTGACTCGGCACATGTTACAGGAGCTTCATTCCCCCCCCCCAAGGCTACCTAGCTCACTCTTTCTACTCAAGCATCTACATCTCTCTTCCCTGTATCTGAATGAGTGATTGGCATTTTTTTCTGTAGGTGAGCCCGCATGCGTCATTTCTACTATTGATTCCTTGCAAAAGTCAATATGGAGAGAAATGCTGTTTAAATAGGTCTCATGCATCTTCTCTTCTCAGTTGGGGGGATATAGAGGTAGAAATGTGGCTGGACAACTGTTCAGATAGGAAGTAGAACATTGTTTTTTAATAGAGTGATGGTTTTACTAATTTCTTCCTGCCAGCTGCTGCTCGAGGCTCGAGGGATAGAAAGGGATCAAGATAGATCTCTTTCCTTGTTTTGTTGGAGGTAGACACAATTGAACACGTAACACAAGAGAGGATGACACCAGGAAAAGGCTTAGTAGGAGCATTTGATGTAAGGGTGTTGGGAAAGGACAGCTTCTGGAGAGAGTGATACCTAAGAGGAGATAGAAGGAAAGAAGTGTTTCTGAGGTGGAAAGAGGGAAGAGGAACAGGGTTAGAGCATGGAGACAGCTGGTACCTGTGGGAAATGGGGAAGTGTGTAGACTGACTGGGGAAGAGGTAAACGGAGGTGGGAAATGTGGTTGTCCTGATGGCTTCTCAGAATGGGGGTGACTGGTTAAGCCTGCTCTCTGAGGCTTCAGTGGCTTCTCCTCATATGACTTGAAAGAATTCGTGATTCTCAGCTGAATTGTGCTTACAGGTCACTTAGAGAACTTGTTAATATGCAGATTTGGATTCAGAAGGTCTGGGGTGGGACTTGAGAGATTTAATTTCTTTTTTTCTTTTTGAAATACTAGGAATGTTTACACATTTATTTGGCTTGTAAAGGACTGAAATATTACAGGTAATGTTATATTATCTAGCTTTTTCTCTCTCTTTTTAAAGAATATGGCTCTTAATACATTGATTTTTTAGAGTTCCGAGTGAAAGTTCCTTGGAAAAATTTCTGAAGCTGACTTGAAGCAGGAAGGATGTCTTCTGATTTGGCCAAAAAACAGGATGAGTATTTTAAATCATTAAAAATTTGAAGGACAAGTCTGTGTGTGGGTGGGGTGGGGAATGGGGGGCCCTTTGTTGCCGGCTGTTTCACCAATCTTGCCATGAAGTATTTGTCGCAGTATCTCCACTTGACCAGAAGAGGGCGCTTTACACACCTCTGCATCTTCTAATAAACTCCCAGATGATAAAGATGCTGCTGACCTATGGACCATACCTGGAGGCAAGACTTGTGACTCTTTCCTGCTGAGGACAATAGCAAAACCATTGAAAATCAGGAAGGAGGATGAAATGACCTAATTGTGTGGCAGGAGTACCCGTTTCCAGTTAAGTGATGATGACTGCATTGTAAGTGGACAAATCCAGGAATGGAACTCAGCGAGGAGGGTGGCTGTAGATGGCCAAGTGTGCAGTTCAGTGAGAACTGTCAGCTAAGATAGTGGAAGTGAAACAGGGTGACCTGAAGGGCTTTTTGCCTTCACTTTAACACATACCCCTATCTGCCTGCTTCTCTCTCCAAAGCAGGCTACACACTCTTCATTAGCATTTTCACTGATCACTTTTACCATTGATATGCAAACATCATCTACCAGCTTCTCTCTGCTTTCTTTCCCTCTTTCAGACCTAAAAAGAAAAACTTTAAAACACAGTTTAAACTTTCCACTCGTGGGTTCTTACCACCATCCCAGGCTTCTCAACCAAAATACCAAACCAATGCAAGACTATCAGTGCAGACTAATTTATTTCTAACAAAGTGATTTCTAATTATCCTAGTAACTACAAAAGAAACATGTAAGATTCAGAATACTTTAACATTGTCCAAAACCTTTCTCAGTATTGTCCAAAGTCCTTTCCCAGATTGCCCCAAAATCCTCAGTCTCTCAGTCCTGATCATCTCACCAATGTCCAGACAGAGTCCATCTCCAGACGCTTGAAGACATGTTCCTTTGACTGCTCCTCCTTGTCTTCCACGCTGTCTTCTCCTTGTCACCTTCATGTAGCAGGAACTCCATGGTGCCGAACCAACAAAGTTCACTTTCTTCTCAGGCCTAACTTTTGCACGGCCTCTTTCAGACACAAATCAAACTCAGCAAAACAAACTCCAACACGGAGTTCAAATCTGCAAACTCCTTAACGCATTCAACACACATGTTGCCAGCCTGGGTCAGCCAAGGATTGCAGGCCCTCGGTGGCCACATGGCCAAGCTCACATGGCTCACATCTTTACAAGATGGCTGATTCCCATCTCTCCACTGAACCTCTCTCTATCCAGTCTCCATATTAGAATCTCCAATCTGAATCCAATCTGAATTGAATCGAATCCTTCTCTTTGTTTGCACACCCTTTATATACCCTGATTTCCCACCTTCCAGGAAACCTGTTTCACCTTGACCATTTCACTTCTTTCTCACCCTGCATCTCCATGAAGGGAAATTCCAGCTAAGGTCATTCTCCCATTTTAGCATTACCTGTCCTTGAAATCTGCAATCTTAAACAGGAGACGATGGGGGGGGGGGCACACCCTATCAGAAGTGGGCACTGCCTGTGGCTCATTCCTTACTTTGTCCTGCTCAGACTCCCTGCATTACTCATTCTGAGCCCCTGCCATAGGCTCCAGGGTGGTGGTAGTTGGGCCAGGCAGAGCAGGGCATCAGTCAAGTATGGCACTGAAGAGCATAAGCCTTGGAGTTGCTTGAGCCTGGAGTCAAGTCCTAACCTTATTACTTCCTACTTGCTTAACCTCAGAATCTCCAGTGCCACATCTGCTGTAGATGGAGAATAATACTTGCTAGAGTGCGAGTTAAATGTGACAAAGTAGATAAGACACAGAGTCAGAGTCCTGTGCCTCATGTTAATTGATTATAAATATATTCAGGACACTTGCTTCAATGTTTTCACTTTGGGGCTTTGGCAACGAACAAAGTAGACTTGGTTTCTTTCCTCTTGGGAACATTTGATGAACAGTATCAGTACTTATTATTCTCAACCTTAACCATTTGCTTTTAGTCCATTCATTTTGAGTGGGGAGACTGAGTTGAGGCACTTACTAGTAAGCATTCCACCTGGATGGGAAGTTGGCTATTTCTTGCTGAGCAAGGTATGAGAATACAAACTTTAGTCCTTACATTCAATGTAATTGATTCATCTAGACCTGGCAGCACTTTCAGCTTAATTACCATCATACTGAAGTGAGGAAGCTTGAGGCCTAGCACTGTGTTCTGTTTAGTAATCTACATGTGGTCAGTGTTGCAGCATTACATGTCATAACTTTCAAAAGCTTGGGAGGGTATATGCATGGCTCATCACTAACCAGTGCCTAAAATTTCTATGTGAAAGAATTTGAACTCATGAGGGAAAGGATAAAAAAAAAGTATGATAGTTTCAGTGGAAGGAAGATAAGGTCATCTTTGGATGTAAATGTTGGTCTGAACGGGGGAGAGCTTTGGTGAGCTCTCTACCTGACTGTGCAAGACCCAGCTACAAAGTTTCTTTGGAAAGACTCTGGCTATATAAGAAATGAGAATTTAATGGAAGGTTACAGAAGCTGGGTCCCACAGGGAGTAGCCATGAGAAAATTTGTGGACAAGATAGACTGAGGGCCAGGTTTAGAAGAGGGTGGCACTAAACAGAAGTGAACAGGACTGGGAAACAGTTTTCTATCTGAATATCTATGTTAGTTTGCCCAGATAAGCAAGTGCACCATAAGACTTTGCAATGGCTAGTCTTTTTCGAGTTGTAATAGAATCTATAAACAAAGGTTCATTTCCCTTCAATATAGCAGGAACACTGCCAAAACTTAAATTCTACTTACAGAATGATGTATGATGTTAAAAGATCATATCTCTGCATCGACTGGTATGATCATATGAATGTTACCTTTCTTTTTGTTGGTATGGTGAATAAAATGATTTGCATATGTTGGACCATCCTTGCATACCTGGAATAAATTCTACTTGGTGATAATATATGGTCTTATTAATATAATATATTGGTGAATTTTTCAAGGATTTTTACATATCTACTTACCAGGGATGTTGTTCTATAGATTTTTTTTTTTGGTGGGTGTGTCTTTTTCTGCTTTTGGTATCCATTCTACTGGCTTATAAAATGTGTTTGGGAGCATTCCCTCCTTAATTTTTCAGAAGGATTTGAGGATAGTTACTAGCTCTTCTTTGAAGTTTTTTGATTTTTTTTTTTTGGAGACTTTCAATTTTCTTGCTTGCAATCGGTCTACTCAGGGTTTCTATTTCTTTCTGATTTAGAAATGGAGGATTGTAAGTATTTCTTCCAGATTTTCCAATTTGTCAGCATAAATACATTCATAGTAGTCTCTCATGATCTTTTATATTTCCAATGTTTGTAATGATTTTTTCCTTCTCATTTCTGATTCTATTTATTAGAGTTTTCTCCCTTTTCTTAGTGAGTCCAACTAGAGGTTTTGTTTAATTTACTTTTTAAAAGAACCAGCTTTTAGTTTCATTGATGTTTTGAACTGTATTTTCTTTTACTCCTATTCCATTTATTTCATTTCATTCATGCTAATTTTCATTATTTCCTTTCTTCTGCTACTGGCTTTTTGTTTCATCTGTATTTTTTTAAGGAACAATGTTAGATTATTTATTTGAGCTTTTTCTTGTTTGTTGATGTAGACCCTTACTATTATATATGTCTCTCTTAGTACTGCTTTTGCTGCATTCCATAATTTCTGGTAGGTTGCATCTTCATTTTCATTTGTCTTTGATTTTAATTTCTTCTTTGATTTCCTCATTAACCCAATGGTCATCATGTGGTGTGCTGGTCAATTCCACATTTTTCCTGTTTTCTTTTGTGATTTCTTATTTAATACCATTATAATAACAGAAGATACTTGATCTGATTTCAATCTTCATTCACTTACTGACACATGTTTTGTGACACATCTGGGAAAAATTTCCAGAACTCATGTGGTAAGAGCCATCTTTATGATATGTTTTCCCTTGATGTTTGTATCACTAAACATGACCTCCCTGAGTTTTTCCATGTAGCTCTCCAATTATTAGTGTTCCTGTTGTACTTTGTGTTTCTCTTTGTGAACTCTTCTCATGCTCCACTGTGAATGTTTGCAAGGCCATTCCTGAAATAGCCTGGGAGGTTTCAGGGGTAAGGACAGACCAGATCCTTCTCCAAGTTCATAGGCCAGCAAAGTGCTTAACATGTAGAGAACATTCAGTATGTTGAATGAAATAAGTATGTGTGAACATCTTACCAGAAATACAATCGTAAGTAACTGAACTTTTAAGAGGCACATTTTTGAGGACAAAAATAAATCAAACATCAGTTTGTGGTGTGTACATATCTCGAAGCATCTCCAGAGTCATGCAGCTTTGGGAGTGCAGAGCCAGAGAGGGTGAAGTCCAGGACTTAACCGCTCCCTGCCTATTACAGCTTTTATTCCCTTGATTTGTGAAGATTTTTTTTTTTACACAAAAGCCTACTTCAGATAATTTCTTTGCCTTGTTTAGTCTTAGTCAAATATTTTCTCTTTCATCTGGAATCATATTAGGCTCCTCTTCTAGATGCTTCATATTTCCACAAACCTCCAGGTCCTTGCTGGGATGTGATTCTGCAGTTTTGAGAAGAAACTTGAGCTGTTAGAGCACCTGTGAGTCTGGTAAATATAGCTGTGGTTGATGATTTCAGAGTCAATGTTTACCCCACAGTGGATAAGCTCATCTGTGGGTGCAGAAATTCCAGATTTTGAATTTTATCATAAAATTAAATCCTTTCTCCCTCCCCTCCATTAGTGGATAGTGAAGGATTGTGGAGAATAGAAACTTTGTGATCCTTAACTGCTGCCTCCCTGGTCTAGGCAGAGGAGCAAAACAAACAAACAAACAAACAAACAAACAAACAAACAAACAAATGAGCAAACAAAAACCCAAACCCAGCGAACTGTTAAAAGCAAGGAAAAATATGCAGAGAGAACCTGGGGTAGCCCCCAATATACCTGAGAGCTGGGGAACTGGGAAGTCAGGGCCAAAGCTATCATTATAGGTAGACCACAGAATGAAGTTGGTGAGGTTTCCATTGCCCCCAGTGCTGAACCAGCACAGCCTGTATGATGGCATCTGCCTGTACTGATTCCACTGACCCTGCTACCCCTGAAAATGAGATCTTACTTTTACTCTTAACCATTAGAATTATTGCTCCTAGTCTCCAGCCCTCTTTATCTCTAGCTACTCCTTCAAAGTCCTGAGAGTACAATTGAGCAAATGGGTCAAGGCCATGTCTTGTGCCCTGCCTTCAAAACTCAGCTGCCTACCATCACATTCTGGGGCTCTGAATCCTAATAAGATGCATAAGGAGGAATTCTCCAAATGCAGAAAAACAATCTCTCCTCTTAAAATGGCCAGATCTTTTCATTTTAAGCAGTTGTTGGTAAGAGTAAGAAACTCATTTCCTGGATGTTTTATATCCTGCTAGTGAAATGTTTTGTTGGGTCAACATAGCAACATGGATGGATTGGGTATCTGGACAGAGAACCAACTATCTTTGTCATTTCTTTTAGTGTCTTAATGAAACGTCCTTGGCTTTGAGGCAAGATCACATAAAAGTGAAGAAAGGCTCTGGATTCTTGCTTTTATTTATTTAAATTACTATTATTAAAATATATATATATATAGTGTATATATATATATATATATATATATATATATATATATATATATTTACATTGTTATATTCCCCAGGGTTCTCCCACCACCACATCACCCAAGAACCATCATTATGATCTTTTTGTATGTCTCTTCCTTGATTTTCCTCTCCCTTACTCCCCCACCATAACTATTAGCTTTAGTTCTGTTATTGTCTTAATTCTGCTTTTGCTACATCCCATTAATTCTGGAATGTGGTGTCATCTTTGTCATCAGTCAATGATTCCTTTAATTTCTTCTTTGATTTCCTCATTTACCCAGTGGTCTCTCAGTACCATGTTGTTCAGTCTCCAAAACAAGGTGATCCCCTTGTTTTCTTTTCATTGTTGATTTCCAATTTTATCAGAAAAATTATTTTAATCTTTGTGTATTTATTACTGTTTGTCTTTTGATTTAAATAAGGTTGATTTTGGAATGATCTATGTGCATTTGAAAAAAGTGTATTCTTTTCCTTGAGGGTGCAATGTCCTATAGATATCTGCTAAGTCTGTGTGGTTCTAGATCTTCCCATAGAGTCTTTTTGTCCATGTGTAGTTTCTTTCTTGTTCATCTGTCCTTTGGTGAGAGTGGAATGTTAAAGTCACCTACCACATATGTATTTTCACCGATGTCTGTTTTCAGTGTTGTTAGTATGCATTGGATGAATTTTGATGCTTCTTTATTTGGTGAATATGTGTTATAATCATTATTTTTTATGGTGTATTAGCCATTTTATCATTAAGTAGTGTCCTTTGTCAACTTTTTTTAGTTTGAAATCTGCTTTATCTGTTATAAGAATGGCTACCCCTGTTTTCTTTTGGGGATCTTTTCCTTGTAGGATTGTTTTCCAACCCTTTACTTTTGGTTTGTAAATCTTTTGAACATTTGAAATCTTTTCAAATGTTTCCTGGAGACAGGAGAATGTTGGATTTTGTTTTTTTGATCCAGTCTGATTCTCTGTGTTTTTTAATTGATGAGTGTAGACCATTCAAATTTAGAGTGATTATTGATATTTGAGAGTCTGAAGTTACCATTTTGGTGGTTAATTTAAAATTCTATTTACTTCCTTTTTTTTTGTTCTTCCTGTTTATTCTTTTGTTGGTTTTGGTACTAAGCCTTTTTGTTAGATTTCTTGGAGTGGAGGTTTAGAAGAGGTGAATTTCTGAAGACTTTGCTTGTCTGAGATGGTTCTTATTTTTCCTTCATAAAAGAAGGAGGTCTTTGTAAGGTATAGTATTCTTGGCTGGCATTTTTTTTGTCTTGGAATATTTTTAAAAAGTGGCTCCAGTTTCTTCTTGCCTGAAGTGTCTCCTTGGAGAAATCTGAATTCAGCTTTTGTATGTTATTTATTTCCTTTCTCTAGTCAGTCTCATTATTCTTTCTTTATCTTGGACTCTTGGAAACTTTACAATGATGTGTCTTGCTGTGGTTTTCCTTTCATTAGGTAGTTTGGCATCCTTCTGGCTTCTTGTATGTCTATTTTCATTTCCTTCAGGATTGTGATGTTCTCCTTCACTATTTCCTTAATCTTTCATTTCCAATGACTCTCTCTTCTATCTGGGATTCCAAATACTCTAATATTCTGAGTTGATCTCTGAGTTTTCTCTCTGTCTTCTTCCTTTATATTTCTCTCTTTTTCTTTCTCAGTCCTTTCTATTTTGGTATCTTCAAGGGTACTTACTCATTCTTCTATTTAATTTAATCTGCATTTTTGAGCTTCTCTGTTGTTTTTTTTTTCTATATCCTGACTCTGTTTCTTTTTTAGGGATTCAATCTGATTCTTCATTTTATCAATTGTGTTGCTCTAATTAATGCATTTTTTATATTTTTCTACTTCTCTTAACTTGTTGAATGTTTCTGTCATGCTGAGTTTGATTTCTTCTCTTAACATGTTGAGTGCTTTTTGTCATGTTGAGTTTGAATTTTTTTGTCTGATAGATAAGGCATTGCATTCTTCTATATCATCATCACTGGGTTCTGGAGGTTGTCTTTCCTTTGTTGTTGTGTTGTTTTCTTGAAGGCTTGCTCAAGTATTTGCATTTTTCCTCCTTCCTGTGATTTGCTTTCAGGCTTGTTCTATGTATTGGGACACTATGACTCTTATATTGGTTTGCATGGTTATTGAGAGGCTTGTACCAGATCTTGGATGATTCTGTCTTGTGCTTGAGCTGCTTAGTTATATTCATGGTTACCAGATGGCTGTTGCAGTGGTTGGTGTTTCCTTGCATTCTAAGGAAGTGATGGGCTGGTGGGTTTGCTGATGGAACGCTCTTCTTTCACCTGTGTGTTTCTTTCCTCAGACTATGGGGGCAAAAGCCACTCTTCTGGGGTTTGCAGTGGATTGCTAGTTATCTGCTGAGGGCTGGATCTTGGGTGTGCTGGTTTTTTCTTCTCCTCATGGAGTACATTACCTCTGCCACTCTCCCCACAATGTCAAATGGTTGTGGTACACAGTGCAGATGGCCTGGAACGTGGAGAAGATGGTGGAACCCTCCATTGCCAGCTCCCCCCTCACCTGGGACACTGGGTTCTGGGTCTGGTGACCTGCCTTCAATGTTCAATCACTAGGGCACATAGAGGACCAGGCATGTGGAAGTGACCTGTGTTCTCTGTTTAGGTCTCTTCCCTTACCCAAGGTATGGAGCTCAGAGGTTGTCAAGGCTGCCGACCTTCCCTGGATATCCAATTGTTGTGCTGCACAGATCAGGGGTCCTTGCACACAGAGAAGGTACTGGGACCTGCTCTTGCCTACTCCTTCACCTGAGACACCTGGCATCAGGTCTCAAGACCTGCCTTCAGTGTTCAATTGATTCTGACTTTGAAATCCAGACTCTACCCCTTTCTAGCTGAGTGATTTGGGAGGCATTATTTCATCTTTCTAAGACTCAATCTCATTATATAAAATGAAAATAACCATGACACCTACCTTGTATTTAGGGTTCTTGAGAGATGACATCCACAAAGCTTGTAGGCAGTACCAAGCATGTAGTCATGCTTCCTAAAGGGTAGTCTTTGTAGCCAAGTTAGAATGATCTTGGGGATTAGCCAGAAATGCCCAAAGGTAAGGCTTGCTCATGCTTAGGATATACCAGATGTGTACTTTCAAGGGCCATCTTGGGGAGGGGTCATAGTGAAGAGGCAGGACCTTCAGACTGTATGACCTTCATCAAACACAATGGACAAGGGAAGATATAGAGAACTTAAATAAACTAATCACAAGCAGTGAAATTGAAGCAGTCATCAAAATTCTACCTAAAAACAAGAGCCCAGGACCTGATGACTTTACAAATGAATTCTACCAGACATTCAAAGATGAAATAGTGCCTTCACTACTAAAGCTTTTCCAAAAAATTGAGAAAGAAGGAAAACCACCAAACACATTCTATGAAGCAAACATCACACTCATACCAAAACCAAATAAGGACAGCTCCAAGAAAGAAAACTATAGACCAATTTCCTTCATGAACATGGATGCAAAAATTCTATCTATCTATCTATCTATCTATCTATCTATCTATCTATCTATCTATCTATCTATCTATCTATCTATCTATCTATCTATCTATCTATCTATCTATCTATCTATCTATCTATCTATCTATCTATCTATCTATCTATCTATCTATCTATCTATCTATCTATCTATCTATCTATCTATCTATAAATTTCACAAATTGTAATCTCAGGGATTTACCCCCCTTCCCCTCCTTTCCCCCCCCTTTCCCTCCTGCTCAAAGTTGTGAGCTTCAGTTTGGTGCTTAGGTTGTTTTGACTTTCCTCAAGGCTTTTATTTTTTTCACTAAATCCCATATATTAGTGAAACCATTTGGTTTCTGTCTTTCTCCTTATGGCTTGTTTCTGCTAATATGATTTCTTCTAAATACATCCATGTTGTTATAAAATCATTGAATTTGTCATTTTTAATTAATGAGTAATATTCCATTGTGTATATATATATATATATATATATATATATATATATATATATATATATATATCACATTTTTTTTTCATCCAGTCATCTGTTTTGGGGCATTTAGGTTGCTTCCATGACCTTGCAATTATAAATTGTGCTGCAGTAAACATCCAAGCACAGGTGTCCCTTTGTACCCACATTGAGGTATTGAGGTCTCTGTTGGGTAGATTCCCAAAAGAGCAATTGCTGGGTCAAATGGTAGTTCCATTTTCATTAGCTTGAAGGTCCTCCACACCACTTTCCATAGTGGTTGGACTAGTTTACATTCCCACCAGCAATGGAGTAGTGTTCCTTTCTCTCCACACTTTCGATGTGGGCCATTCTTACTGGTGTAAGGTGGTATCTCATTATGGTTTTGATTTGCATTTCCCTTATTGCTTAGTGACGCTGAACAATTTTCATTTGTTGGCATTTGTTAGCCATTTGTATTTCCTTTTTGGAGAAGTGTCTTTTTAGTTCTCCCCATTTTTTGATTGGGCTTTTTGTTTTGCTTTTGTTTAGTTGTGTGAATTCCCTGTAGATCTTTGTTATTAAGCCCTTGTCACTCATGTGGAGGGCAAAGATTTTTTCCCATTCGGTTGGACATCTTTTAGTTTTTTCTGTTGTCTCTTTTGTTATACATAGAATTTTTAGTTTGATGTAGTCCCATCTGTTTATGTTTTCCTTCATTTTTTTTTTTGCCACCTGTAGATGTTTCCAGAAAGGGATTTCTGAAGTGTAGTTCATGGAGAGTTTTGCCCAAGTTTTCCTCTATGTATGCTATGGTTTCAGGTCTGACCTCTAAGTCTCTTATCCATTTTGAGTTGATTTTTGTACATGGATTAAGGGAGTTGTCTTGGTTCATTTTTTGGCTTGTCTTAGTCCAATTTTCCCAGCACCATTTATTGAAGAGACTATCTTTGTTTCAAGGTAATTTTTCACACTTTGTCGAAAATTAGTTGACTATATATGTGTGGTTTTATTTCAGGGCACTCAATTCTGTTCCATTGGTCTGACTGTCTGTTTTTGTACAAATACCATGCTGTTTTAATTATTATGGCTTTGCAGTATAGTTTTTTATTTTAATTTTATTTTTGGAATTATATTTCTTTAATGAGATAATTTACCTGTCAAACGTTTACTCTTTAAAAAACATTGGCATCAATTTGACAAGTGTTTGTGAGATCTTGGTGCAGGTAATTGAAACAGTTCTGCTTGTATAGGTAATTGTTATTATACAGGCATAATATATATACTATATATAGGTATATGTTATTATTTTAAATTCATTTTATTGATTTGTCACAATTGTGCATTAATTGATTCCTCCTCCTCCCTCCATATCCCCCTTGGTATCCCCCTTCCTCCTCCCTCCATATGCCCCTTCTGTATCCCCCCCTCAGCCACTCCTCCTATTTTTCTGCAAATTGTTGTTTGGTTAAGTTGATGTTTAGTTGTTGGTTGTTTGGCCTGTTGTTCTCTTCAGATATATGGTGTGTGTGTGGTTTTTTGTTGTTGTTGTTGTTTTATTTTTTATTATTATTTTTTTTTACCCCGGGGCTTTCCCACTTCACTAACATTTGCTAACTATTCTGATCTTTTGTGCTCTTCACCTCCCCTGCCTTCTTCCCCCTCCTCCTCTCTCGTTCCATGGTTCAGTCCCATTGGTTGTTTTCATTTTTTATTTGTTTGTTTGATTTTCCCTATGTCCCTCATATAAGTGAGACCATCCTGTACTTCTCTTTTTCTTTTTGGCTTATTTCTGCTAATATGAGTCTTTCTAGTTCCATCTAGGTTGCTGCAAATGACATGTGTTTGTCCTCCTTGATGGATGCGTAGTATTCCATCATGTATATGTACCACATTTTTTTAAACCAATCATCCATTTGGGGGCATTTGGTTTGTTTCCAATTCTTTGCAATTGTAAACAGGGTTGCAATGAACATGCGTGTACATGTTCTCTGGTATATTCCTAGTAGTGGGATTGCTGGGTTGAATGGTAAGTCCACATTCAATTGTTTGAGGGTCCTCCACACAGTCTTCCATAGTGGCTGGACCAGTTTGCACTCCCACCAGCAGTGTAAGAGAGTTCCTTTTTCTCCACATCCGCACCAACATTTGTTGTCTGTTTTATTTATGTGGGCCATTCTTACTGGTGTAAGATGGTATCTCAGTGTGGTTTTAATTTGCATT